>KN825095.1:0-32313 GCA_000827395.1 Paxillus rubicundulus Ve08.2h10 | reverse complement strand
TGATATTTTTTTTAATCACTCGAGTACAGATGTTTTTGCTTGTATTAGCAGCTTGTGTCAATGGTTTGCTTGGTTTTGGTACACTTCCCCCATAGTAGGCAAACCCATTTGTTTGGTCATGCTTGCTGTGGTGTGCAAAAGGCATGTGAACTGGCGTCCACTAAATGTCACTTTTTCACTTTTTCACACAGCTGAAATTTCACTTCCGACACCACGCAAGAAAAGTGTCCAAAGAAGGAAGAAAATGTGGCTTATGTGGTTCAACTGACACAACTGACCAAAGTGAACTACGCGAATTCTGCAACACTTAGACTTTGTAAGTCCCCCCCTCCTCAATTGTCCCCAGTAAGAAGTTGATGATGGATCAGAGTATGACAAAGGCTTGCAAGGCTGGGTATATGATGAGAGGAGGGGGTCAGGGTGTGAAAAAGCCTGCTGGGAATGAGAAAATGAAGACCGTGGAGGGTTTGATGCGCCAGTGTGATTGCAGGAACAACATTGAGCTGAATGTATCAGGGTACTGGCCAGATGATGATCCAGGGGGATCAGTCATCAGGATCTTGTCTTGGAGGAGATGTTGAGAAAGCGGGTCATCCAGAGTGTTCGGGTCAATGGGTTACTTGATGGTGCAGTTGATCTGACTAGTATTGGGCCATAAACATGGATTGAGGTCTCCATGAGGCCGTGCAATTTGCTGTTGACAGCTATCAGGCATGTCTGAGGGGTTATTCAAATGACTTACTTGTGAGTTTGCCAAAGCTGTATGATGCTTGTGATGGTCATCCATGCAAGCTTGGTGTGAAGAGAGCAGTTAAGTGGCAGAAGGGTTTGAAGGCTCTTATCTATATCTGGGTCACCCATCAAGCACATGGTAGAAGTGCAGGTGCACTGCTCAAGTAGTCCAAGCTTTAAGCTTATGCACTGTCTGGGGTCTAAACAACACATGCCCAATCAGAAGCAACATCATTATACATATGTACAAATCAATTGACAATAGGACAGTGAGGCATGAGGTACACGTAACTATGAAGGTTTGGGGATGAGCTGTGCAAAAAATGAGTTAGGGGTGTTCATGGGGCATGGATGATTGCATATGTGTTAGTCACAATCCATCTGAAGGATCTTCATTGTGATCCTCACTGAAATCATGTCGATCACCACTGACCTCATGTTGCCCACATTCCAGATCTTTGCTCAATATCACCCCTTTCTTGTGAATATTGTTATCATCAGCAAAGGTCCCAACACCCAAACCACGTCCTTGAACTTGCTCTACCATCATGGAGAGTTCAGTGGCATCTCAATCTGCTGCCTGAGCAGCGGAAGAAAGCTGATTGCCATAAAACAGTTCATCCTCCTTGTTCTGATTTCTTGAGAATGAGTCTCCTCAATGCGGCACTGGATTTTCTCCAGCATGTGGACCCTGCATTTCATCCCTTCAAGGTTCCAAGTAGCTAGGAGAAGCTGATGATGACTCCTCTCTGCCAATGCATACTTCTTGAGCACAGCAGATTGAAGAACATTGTTTGGCAGATCCTGGATTCCACAAATGAAAATTTGCATCATCTGAGGGAATCAGTAGAGATAATAATGCAAAAATGAATATATTCAGACTTACTTCAGATGGACTCATCTTGGGGCTCAATGGGTCACTGCAAGAGCCTTGACTTTGGGCTAATATTGCATGAGGATGCTTGTAGGAGGGGTTAAGTGCTGGGCACTTTGGATAAGGGTGAAAATGAATGCCAAACTCTGAGGTTCTCCCTAAGGATGCATGACTTTCAACATCCATTGGATCACTATTGTTGGGGTCAAAACACACAAAGGAGCTCATGGGGCTGACTGGCGGGGGGGTGATTGCAGTGTGAGACATAGTAGAGACTGCAACAGGGGTGCTCCACAGTGCACCTCTAGCAGACAAGTGTGGAGTTTGAAGAACTTAGTAGCTCTGAGAACAGCATAGCTGAGACACCGAGTCCACAACAATGCAACCATTTGACGACACACAACCTTTGGAATTCAATGAAGAGTGAGTACTAATGAGTACTGTTTATTGGAGTTAAGTTCAATTTTTACTCACCTCTCACAGATTCGTCTGCCCACTCTGCTCACAACCCTTACCTTCTATCAACTCCATTTGGTCTCACTTCAGTAATGACCACACCTCAAATGAAAGCCAACTTTCAGCTCCTCTGGCTTTATCCACTCAGCAGTCCACGCCTGTCATGGTCAATATCATCCAAATTCAGCATACATCTATAGTAAGGCAATGAACACTCTCAAGCATCTGTCTGCAGAAGCAACCCAACGTGACCAAGCAATCAGATAAGCATGTCAGAAGAATATTTATTATCCTTTCACAGACAGAGGTGAATGGGAATTAGGCAAATTCTTGTGTGAGAACTTGAATCAAAGGCAGATTACACAATTCTTGAAGCTGGAATGGGTCAGTAATGACTGCCCTTTTGACAGAGTTGGTCCTAACAAAATTTAGTTTAGGAAAAGGGATAAACCAGGTTTCAAGTCTGCTGATGAAGTCTTCTCATGGATGGACTCATTACCCCAGGGCCCACAGCAGCACTGCATGAAGATCTAGATGGAGGTATCTCACTGTTCATCCAGTATATCTACTCTGGAGAGATGCTTTCAATGTCACCCAGATGATTTTTGGTAACCTGTTCTTCCGTCATGATATGTGCCTCAACCCCCATGAGGTATATACCGAACACAATGACTGTGAATATGGCGAGTGGATGTCCTTGAAAGAGGCATCCAGGATACAGGTAAGCCAATTTTATGCCTTCTCTTTCTCTATGCTTATCATATCATCAGACCCAGCTTCCCATTGGGGCCACAATCATTCCCATCATACTGGCCTCTGACAAAAGCTCTGTTACAAGACAGACTGGAAACCTCAAGATGCACCCCTTGTTCCTTACGATAGGAAAATACGCTCTGACCTGCTCATGAAAGCAACAGCTCATGTGTGGTCCTGCATCACATACATGCCTCTGGCTCAATTCATTGTGCACAGTGACTATATGGCAGTCCTCCAAGCAAGGCTCTGGCACCACTGCATGGACATTGTGTGTGGCTCCATGAAAACAGTCGCTGCACAAGGTGCATACATACAAATGCCTTTGGGAAATGATTGCGGATAGGATGGTCATGCAAGGAAAAAGTAGCATGGTCAATGGGGGAAACACATAAGATCCACATGAGCATTGGATCAATGTCAGTCATTTCATTGAATTCCTCATTGAGAGTTGTTGAGTGAAGCACTACACTCAGATAGCAGGTTAAAGAGGTGAAACTGACACATTCTTCTTCCTGATCCAAAAGATGGACAATTTGTTGGGTAAATGTTTTGCACTGGTGGCTCATGCACTCAAAAGGGTTCTTGCAGTGTGTGATAAGAAGGCACTCACTGACATCTGCTGTAAATTGAATGGGAGCACCAACATTACAAATTGTGGGGGTGAAGTTGTGGAAAAGTTCAAGTTTTAGGATCTCGAAATGGTCAATGGGGCCAGATGTACCATGACAAAGCCCAGCATTGACGATTGCTTGCTTGTGCATATGGAATTCTGCTAGTGAGTTGACCAAGGATGTGATGGAGGAATTGGTGAACATTGGGGCTTGAGCCTTATATATGAAATCAATCGTGGCCTGAACAGCATGGACAAAGTCTGGCTGGACTGGTCTGGCAATGGATGCAATGATTGACCATTGCAAGTCTTGGTGCTCCCGACCAGTAATCTGTTTGACGTGCAAGACACCATTTGAGAAATGCTGTGTACCAACTTGCTTGTGTTGACTCTGGTAGCAAGAATCTAGCTCATCTGCACCCAGCCCCTCTTTACACCACTTGAGAATGTGATTGAAAAAGAACTTGTGTAGGGTGTGGAGAATTTTGGGGGTGAGGAAAATTATGGAGTCAGCAAAGTGCCAGTCCCTCCAGAAAAAGAGGTGCACTCCACTGAGGCTGATCACCTTTGCAGCCTCCAGGAACTCCCAAACCTTCCATGGATTGATATGCTGAGCAGGGTGATGGATTTGTTGAAGTGTATGCAGCCCAGAGCAAGGGGGACATGGGGTAGCACCAGAGAATTGGGTTTTGGTAGTGAGTGTTACAGGGGACGTGCTCTGTGCAACACATACGATCATTAGCTGTTCCAGCAGATTGGCTACATACCCTGCGAGGGGTGTAAAGCAGTAACATTGGTGTCCAGCAGGATCAGCTATGTATCTCAGAAGATGCACATGCCACTGCTCATGTCACCATCAAGCCTACCTACAAGAGCCAATTGTTGGAATGGGTCTCCCTGACATACCAGCTGCCCAACTTCAATCCAGCACTCAGTCTTTACCTATTGTGTGTTGGTTTTCAGACCTTCCCCCAGAACCTGTTAAATGTTTGGAACGTGTTCCAACATCAGCTATTTTCCAGATTCCATGGATTCAAAGTTATGCCTAGTCATCATGCAGGCTTTGGCTCCATCTACAGAGTTCCCATTTGGCAAATGCTATACGGTTCTACTTCATTCCTCCCGTCAGGATGGTAAGTCAATGATTCTTATGACTTCTTTTCACTTGTTCAACGAGTTCCTCCTCAGAGGTACCTATGGTGGCACAGGTTCACATTGTTTTTTCTTTCTCTGAGATGAAAAAAGACCCTCTCTGTGCACCTTTGAAGGAACCTCTCCTCTATGTTCGATTCTTTGAGGTATTTGAGGGTCCTGACAACATAACAAAGATGTACAAGTTGTGATGCAAACAATATCTTGGGTCTGATGGTCATTCTTATTGTGCTGGAGGTGTGATCCCCATCACGGTGGTGATGCATGCTGTGGAACTGATCCCAATTTATGGTTGTTGACACAATCATGAGGCTGCAGCAAATGTTTCTTTGGAGGTGTACAATGAATTTTATCTCAATAACTACTATGACAAGGATTGGTATCATATGATCTCTCAGGAGTATTTGTAGATTTATCTTTGCTATCAAACATGTTTGCTTCATGCTGATAACAAAATTGTGACAAAAACTCTATAATAGGGCAGTGATTGCCCAGACTCAGCCGCTGCCAAAGAGGGGTAAAGAACGACTATATTCATCTATAATAGGGCAGTGATTGCCCAGACTACTAGGGATTAGCTAGGAGTAGTGAATAGGTATAAAGTAAACTCACCTCAGCTGCTGCCAAAGAGGGCCAAAGAACAACTGAGGAATCCGAAGTGAAAACTAAGTACATATATATATGTAGCAGAGTGGGCAGAGAAGCACTCGCTAATGATAATAAAGGGGACAGGAACAGGAACAAGGGGGAAATGGAATTAAGTGATGTAGGAAAGTGATGGAACGCCCCTGGAGGCTCAGGAGTGATGACAAGTAAGGAATGATGAGATGTGATGAGAGTCCGCATGAATTCTGCATGGATTCTGAGCAGGCGCTGTGAGTCTGAGCGGGTCTGCCTGGCAGCGGAGTGGAGGTACAAACTCCGACATTCCGGGAAAGTGGAGTTGGTGTTCTGGTTCCAGAGTTCACTGTATTTTGTCAAATTGATTGTGATGATTGCCTCGATAACCCCAAAACCCAAGACAAGATGCTATCTAAAACACCAATATTGTCCCCGAGCTACTTGACAGACTCTCAAATACATCTCCACCAATGACAGGTGTTCGTCTACCGCACGTAAGCTGCTGTAACTCGCTAAGTCTCTACCGACCGCTAGTTTCATTTCAGCCATTTTGCAGATGGACCCTTGCCTCAGGGACGGCTTATTGCTTCCGAATGGTAACAGGGTACTACAAACTCGCAATTTCACGCAGTGAAGGACGACATATCGGATCGTAAGATTGGCGGAGGGTTCTGATCGCTCTTAAGATCTTGTACCACAGGTAAACAATTCCGTAATGTTGAGTGTTTGCACGTTGACTTGGCAGCTGCATCGTAGTGACCGCTTTCAGGCAGGTTCTTCACTGTAGGGAGAAAGTCCGTCGTTCGTATGGGTGTACTATGTACACGTATGCGCTCCTTCAGTCTGTACTGCTATTCGCGACAAGGGCCCCCTTGAGTCTCGAGATCATGCGCTCTACTCCAAGAACGTCAATGATTTCCGGGATACTGGGTCCACTCTGAGGCGGGGAAAATTTTTTGGCCACTGAGAAAGCGGGCGAAGAGGAAATGGGGACTGACCTTCATCCCAGACAACGCATGTCGAAGGGCGGTCATGAAGATCTTTTGTTTGAGACCCGTTTCATCGCACGCCCTGTGGACTATGATCCCAAGATCGGCGACGCCGCAAGCGTCTGGCTGGGCCATAAGATGGTGGACCGCTGCATCCAGGGCACGACCTGAGTGGCAACGTGAGCGGCGAAGGAGTTAAACGACGGGCCAGACTGACGGTAGTCATCAGTTGATAATGAGCGACGCATGAACTGCGCCTCGGGGGCTCCATAGTCTGGGTCGATGTAGAAATAGGGGGCTAGTCCAGGCACGTCGTTGATGTTGGTTATACGTCCCTGGACATAGCCTAAATATTCGCGAGGAGAGAAGGCACACACGCGGGCTCACCTGCAATACGTGAATAACCTTGGCGATATATTCTAGTGTTGTATGTTGGCTGCAAATATAAGTTCATGGGGATTAGCATGGGCAGACGTCTTTGACTGACCTCGATGGGAAAGAAGCTCTGACAAGGTCGTGTACCCTGTGCGCAAGGGACAATGTTCCCTGATCGCTTTTCCAACTTCGCATGAGGTGATGCTTGTTCAGGTATTCAAGCTTGACCGGGTCAAGGATGTGTCGGCGGTGTGTCAGGGACGCCAGTTCAAACTTTCCGGGCCATGCCCGCTGAGTCAAACAAAGGGAAGGAAGCTTCAGCACGTACCTGTTCGATGAGTTCCTGCAACGTCATGACCGTTGTGCTATCGGGAGCGTGGGTAGCTGGCGTTGACTCGGAGGACGGCTGTGGCGATTGTCCCCAGCCTGCCAACGCTAGCCAGTTTATCATCGCTTCAGGCTCCCATCCACGTCTCTAGGGTTTGGGATGAATGCCAAAAGCGACGAAAGGATACGGCAACATACCATGAATGAGAGAACTGCAACGTCGCCTTTCCGCTTCGACATCTTGGAACCATCGGGGTTCAGTAAGATGGGAAGATGAGCAAACTGAGGTGGTTTGATAGAAAGGCAAGAGTAGAGATCGAGATGGAGTGGAAGTGAAGGCAACCATTCCTGAGGTACCATGTATACGTGTTAGATGCACCAAACGTCCACTGGTGAAAGAATGTGAACTTGCCTCCCCACGGACGACGTGGGTGATGCCCATCTCATGGTCATCTACGACGGAGGCGAGGTGATAGGTGGGGAAAAGGTCGGACTTGAGAAGGACGGGATCCGTGGGCAGTGAAGCATGAGCGTCCCGTAGAGAGCCAAAGATGATATCGTGCGTAGGAATGCGCTCGGGTAGATTATCGTCCTAGGTAAGTTGGCACTGTTGGTACTACGAGACAGACACGAAGACGACGACACACGTTGAGCCTGACGATTGACTTCTCCCCAGCACGCACGCGTCTTGCAACCTCTTCTTCGGTGAGATGAAGACAAGCCTTATCGTAAGTTGCGTTAGATCCCGTGCGTGCCAATCTCTCCCTTGTGGATGCTAGTTTGTCCGGAGAGCAGAAACACCGGTATGCATGACCTGACTATGGGTGAAGGGTCGAGATATGAACATAGCTTTCTCGTGTGAAGGATGCGCACCTCGAGGAGTCTGCGTGTGTATGAATGATATAGATCCAAACGTTCTGACTGCTGGCAAGTGAGCATAGCAAGAGGTAATGGCAGGGAGAAGGCCAACCTGGTAATACGGCCCATGTGGCCCATCCAACCCAGGACCTGGTGGTATGTCTGTCAGATTGACGTTCCTTCAGAGCACTGTGTCGCACCGAAATCGTAGGAGAGGCCGGCCCATGCTAATGCTGAACGAATGCCGTCTACAGCCCCTGGGACATACCGGGTCTGCGCAAGTATACAGTGAGCCCAAACTCAAGCCGGAAACAAGAAAATACAACGTACGGCGTCTGTGTCTTCGATTCTGAGTATCCATTTACCGCGGTGTTTCTTTGCGAAGAGGTGGTTGTACAAGGCTGTTCTCAGGCCACCCAGGTGCAGGGCGCCAGTGGGTGAGGGAGCAAAACGCAGTAACACCATGTTTGAACGGACTGGGTGCTTGATGTAGCTGGGGGCGAATGGTCATCTGCTATGTACACTGTGCAGTAGTGTTTCACGTTGTGCGTTGACAGTGAGGCGGTTGAGGGTGAGTCGTATGATTGACATCCTGCGCTTATTTACGATTTATGTAACGGATCAGTCTGGCAGGCAAAGTCGGCTAGTACTGCGGACTCCTCACTTGAAGCCAGAGCCATACTATGTCGGATCTGACCGTTCTTGTTTCCCCCACACCGTTGTATCCGCGACAACATTCGTTGACTTTTAGTTTCGCCCGTCAAAGTCAAAATGACCTCACCACGACTCGCCCAGTCATGGTCACCCTTGAAAGCGTCGATTCAGACGAAGAGCCATCCTCTCCCGTTCAAGTTCGTGCACTGAACGAGGCTCTTCTCTCTCCACCAAGGAACACGTTCAAGGCTGCCAGGACATCTTCAGCCCGCTCTCCACAGCGGCCTTCAGTTCCCCCGCTCCGTGTTCCATCGAGTACTGGCATCTCAGACCCGGAGTCGGTGGCTCCTCCATCGAGAAAAATTTCCGGGCGAGTCTTCTCCTCATTCGCTCCTACCAACAGGAGCGAACTCTCTCGGCCTCCTCCCCCGCTCTGTGAGTACATCATTTCTCACGAGAAGTCTGACTAGTCTAATGCGTCGTGCAACCTAGTTCGTCCAACTACCTTCTGGAGGAAGACGAAGCGATCAGGCGTAACAGGCGCCTCATACTCTCCCTCATCACATCTTATCCGTCGTTCTACCTTCATCGCCGCTGGGCTATCCTTGGACAAGCCTGAAGCGGACCTTTCCGCCCTCTGTGTGGAATCGCGAGTGTCACTCGTCGTGCTCGGTCCAAATCACAGTGTTCAGTAGCGCCTTCACCACGTCAAGGCAGAATGGCATATATCGGGAGATCTCCTGCAAATCCCAGTTCCCTTTTCGCTCCCTCTCCAGCGTCCTCAACTGGGGGCGTTACAAACCATTACAATATTAATTATGCTCTCCAGGGGATCTCTCTGGTTACGACCGCTACTTCACACAATTTCTGGTGGAAGTACCGTGTGATCTTGGAAGACACAGATATCGCTACTCCCTTCCCCACGTCTACATCAATCATCGACGTGGGGGCAACCTCCAGTGTTCAGGGTGTTGCTCCATCCAGCAACAGCCAGATTGCATCCGTGATACAAATCACCGCATTACCTCCAGCAACTACATTGCCCCAACCTATCCTACCGAAACTCGTATATCAACACCAACTAAACGTTATCTATCTCATACCTTTATTCATTGTACTCGGCATAATTTTCGGAATCATAGCCGCAATTGTTTGGCTCAAATGGCGCGAGAACCGACAGTGCAGGCGTCGCGCTTCCGCGTTTCAGTCTGGCCCTCCATACGTCCCACATGAACATGACGCCGAAGGTCACCTGCTTGTTGGCGCTTCTCAAAGCATGGAGCAGGTGTCCCTCTTTGCCGCTGGTACACCCAGCAAAGTCACCATCCATGGTTCACGATACACATCTAAGCGGAGTCTCCTGTGGCCTTCACTAGGAAGGACACAACAGTCTCTTGCTTCCCACCCAGGCTACGGCCAGACGATCGTCCCCTCGGTCGACGGCGAGAGGTTCGCGGTCGTGGTACAGGAAGACCCATTCCTTACGACGCCTCAAAGGGCTACTCTACGGTCTGCTCGATCAACGAGCAATGTCTCTCTTCCCAAGAGAATTTTCCCAGCGTTGTCGCCGCTCATTTCCGAGGACCACCTGCACCCTCCCCGCGAGAGCGAAGCTGATGTGGAAAAGCCGATTCGACGCAGCATGTTCGATCTTTTGAAACTTGGAAGTGGCTCTTTGCCTTCCGAACACAGGGACTATGTTGCCGTCGGTGTTGTCGATGACCCCCTCGACACGACGCCGATACACAATGTCCGTCGGGTGATTGGCTTGAAGCAGACGACGATTACTTCTCCTTCTCCTTCTGGTGGGCGGCGAAGCCGTGTCTTGAGAGGACGTCACTCACCAGAAGGCGACTTGCAAATCAGCCACACGAAGGTTTCCCCTAATTTGCCTGGTTTGCAATACAAGCGTAGCCTCGTCCATTTTCAACCTCTTCCTGTTCCCAAAGAAGTTGGAAGAACTCGCCGGCCCCGCGACGTGACTCCGTTTCCCTCGGAATATCAGGGGTCGCCCCAAGAAGGAACCGAGGACTATGATAAACCCAGGGAACAGCCTGCGGGCAAGGAAGTAGACAAGGAACAACCCCAAGATATCTACACCAAGCCTCCTGAGCGTCGTCGCACACGGCATCAAGGCCAAAAGCGTTTGTCCCACGATCCCTCCAGACGCCCATCAGCTCCCCACGTCCATGCATCGGTTCTGCCTCGCAGTCCTCCACTCCTAATGTCTCCTCCCCTCGCAAGCGCTCTCTTCTTCACCTCTCCGTTGCCTTCCAGCACATCTTTGGGTCGCGTCGCTACCGTTGTTTCTTCGCAAGCGCAAACGTTCGACAGTTCTCCCCAGCTTTCTTTGTTCCCACTGCCGTCTAAGAAGACGAAGATACTGAACAAGCTACGGACGAACAGGCCAGCGCCACCGCTGCCTTATCCATCCTACCCAGACGAACTTTCCCACGCTACGGCAAACCCTCAAGATTCATCGACTTCCATCGGTCCCAAAGAACCGCCCGTTCCTCCCGGATATCCCAAACCAAAGGGCCGTTCTACTAGTGTGACTAGCCGAGAGACCGCGAACGGCATGTGGTCGCTCGGGTCCGTCTCTCCGACGGCTCTGGCCATCGCCTTGGTGTCGTCGTCGAGCTTGGAGGTGCTGAGCAAAGTGGATGAGATCGTTGCTCGTGGTTATGGCGAGAACCGGGTTAGGAGCGGGGGCGAATTCGTAGGCGGTCATAGCTAGATAAGTATCTATAAGCTTGGATTTTGTGATGTTGTGCTGGTGGTTATATATCTGACGTTCGTTTGGTTACTAACCGTTGGTCGTCCGTCAGGTTGTATTTCCGCGGCATGCGAAAAAATGGCGCCCAACAATGAGGTCTCCTTGACATTCTTCGCCAAGCCGAGGGACTGCTTTGGTCACCCATTACATTCTGATGCCGTCGTACTTTCTGATCAGTGATCAGACCTCAGAGTCGGCACGACCTACATTGCGGAGCTACTCTGACTCTAATCGAGGCGGACTTTGCAAAATTGTACATGTCGCTTGATCATACATGAAGAAGGAACTAAATTAACAACATCCATACTACCTGCTAGAACCAATGTATGTCCTCCAAACCCAATCTTTTTCCCTTGACCATCTTGGCATCGAAACCCTTGCCCTCGGTTACGCCGGATCTCCCCTCGTAGGTTCGCAAAAGTGCTGTGCAGAAAAGGCGAACCCAGTAGTGAGCATGCGCCTCGCAGAGTAAAAATCACAAAGAGAGGGGAAGAAAATGACACACGAAGAGGGCGTGCGTACGTTCAGTTTGGCCGCGTGAGTAGCGTTGTGTGTCTGTGTACGACAGTTATAACCGTACCAGCAGTCCTCCGGGACGATGTCGCCTCCTAACGAAACATATATCACGTCAGACGCTCAAGAAACGGAAGAAAAGTGATAATTCTGATACGAACCTTTTCGCTTCTCACCCACAAACCACAGATGTATGTGTTCTCTTAGAATTTTTTTCATGCACCCCGTACACAATGGATCGTCCCTTGCCCACAACGCGTACTCATCCTTCTTGTACTCAAACACCTGACTAATGAGATCCGAGTAGGAGCTGTTCGTCCAAGGGTCATTGAATCTGAGATAAGACATCACGGCGATGTTCCCTGGAAGGTTGCCTTTTAGCTGCGAGTGCATGAGAGAACTTGGCCAGGTGCCACGGAAGAAGTCCCAGGCTACAATGGAACACCGAAATGTCAGCAGGGACAACGAACAGCGATCTGGTGCTCACTGCTTGGCGACCACAGCTGTCCCCTCGGCATTGGACCCGCCTGACATTGCATACCTATGTAGTGAATAAAAATGTTAAAGATCTGCTAATACAGGACACCGCTGTGTTCGATGTGCTTGGAGAGGGGGAAGGTATATGAAACACGTACAATTTGCTTCGCCTCCACATATCTCATCGAGGACGATCAGCTTCATCTGGTCATATGTTACCCTTGGCGCCTTCCTCTTTTGCAGCACAGCTTGTAATGTGTGCATTACGAACTCATGCCCAAGGACACCCATCGTCACCCAGGGGATACGGTATATGTGCTGGTGGATAATGTTAGTTGTGTATAGCTGCAATACGACCTCAGCAGGGGGACCGCAGAAAGTGAGGTAGTTTGAATGCCATTGGAAGTCTCCTTTTCAGTTCTGCGTTAGCAAGTCAAGTATGGTGGTAGTGACGCACCATGTTGGGCATGCATGGACCAAGTGATGATTTCTTCCAGAAAGTCATTCACTCGTTGAATTTCCCTGAGCTCTAGAGTTGAAAACGTGTCGAAGAATTTTTCTCGGAGATCGAGGGCTTGTAACTTTCTCTCATCTAGCCTGGGGTCTTCGTCGTCCTCGACGTCGTCGATATATTCGTCATGGAGGTACGCATCTTGCCCATACGTGGATGAATACAACGAAAGGACGTGCAACGCTCGATGAAAGCGATAGGATTCGAGAGCAGAGAGCCGGGTGGATTGAGATCTGTAGTCTTTCTCTCTGGGACGGACAGAACATCAATAAAAAGTCGCCGCGATAAGTTTGGAATCATACCTCCAGCTGAACACATCCTCGACCTCCTTCGCATATTTCGAGAGGCTTATAAGGTGGCAGATCTCCCCCTTTGTCAATGCTGGGTTCTTGGTAAACTCGTCTTTCCCAAGCAGCTGATTCGGGGGCAGCAAAATCATGTTGGCAGCCTTGCATCTAACATATCTTATGGCCTCTGGCAGGGCCGCCCCGACGAAATTGTATGCAACCTCGCGCTGGATAGAGGCCGGATGTGCACGATAGATGGTATAAACGGCTTTACACGTGAGGATCGTGGATGTGAGAGTGGCAAAGTCGGGTAGAGCTGTAAGAATGCGGTCCACGATGTCGGCGTTGATGAATGGTGACGGTACTTGCATGGCGTAGATAGAGCTGTGCGAGTTGCCCATGTATGTTGGACAGTGGGGGGGCGGGGTGGTTAGGGGCTAAACTAGTTCTTCAAGTACCGTGTCAGACTCAACGAAGAACGATCCAAACGACAAACAAAGGCGCATCCCGCCAGCTCATTTGATGCGCGCTTTCCAAACGCGTTGCATAGAGTCGGAATGAGTCACATCCAAGGCCTGTTGGATGACACCCCGTACTAGACCCTAGTACGAGATTTGCTTGAAAATAACATTTGTCACAAGAAGAAAAATATACGCCGAAGGGGAGTCGAACCCCTGCCGCTTGCTTGGAAGGCAAGCATGATAACCGCTTCACCATCGGCGTTGATGGACGACAGGTTCCCTCCTCAAACAAGAATGAATGACGACGCCTAGTAATTATCGTGATAGCGAACTGGCGACCATCACACCTCGAGTCTACAATGGTAGCAGCAGCAGACTTGGCGGATAAATATCCAGGTACGTCCCCATCGCCATTCTTCCCCAGCCAAGTATATTTATTTCGTTGACTGCTTGGACGTGATATCTAGCAAAGGATCACGTCTCCAGGACTTTCAAGACGCTAGTTGAGTCCTTGGACGCAGGAGAGAAGACCAAGGTACGCCCTCCTCTCGCACCCACCAAACCCTCTCAGTGACACTACCAGCACCATGCAATTCTTCTAGCAGGCGGCGCCACACCCTACCGGAACGACACAGATCGTGAACTCTCCTTCCGCCAGGAGTCCAACTTCTTCTATCTCACTGGTTGCAGCGTCCCCGGATCTTACTTTCTCGCTCTCTACGACCCCACCTCCTCCCGTTCCTCTCTGCCTGCATACCAACAGAGCCAGGGACTGGAAGGCACGCTGAAAACAACATTGTACATCTTCGAACCTACGATCGTGGATTTGCTGTGGTCCCCTGCGCCGCCGACGCTCGAGGAAGCACGCGAAATATACGCAATCGATGAAGTCGACCACCTTCCCAAGCTCGAAATCGCACTCTCTCAGCTTCCCCAAGGAACAACCATTCACATCCTTCCAGAAATTGACCAATTTCCCAATGCCCTATCGAGTGCAAAGGGTGGTTTGAAAGTCGCCTTGCAAATGGCTGGATCGAAGACATCCGATCACCTCCTCTCAGCACTCCACAAAACGCGATTAATCAAAGACGCCCACGAGATCGCCATGATCCGAAAAGCGAACGACATCAGCTCGCGTGCACATGAAGTGGTCATGCGCGTCCTCGGAATGGCTGTCGCTGGCCAGATCAAGAAGTCTTCACGTGGAATAGCGTTACCCGGGCAGTGGCTCATCGAGAAGGAAGCAGAGGCAGAGGCAATTTTTGTAGCTTCGTGCAGGAGGGAAGGGTGAGTGGTCCTGCACCCTCAGCTTAAATCCCAATCGCAATGAATTTATTTATCTCGTTCCTTCTGCAGGGCAGCACACCAAGCCTATCTCCCCATCGTCGCAGCTTCCACGCGTGCCTCGACACTACACTATTGCTGTAACGACCGTGCGTTTGCATGGGGTCCCGTTAGCCCTCGAGATGTGGCTAACAGCGGGAGCCTGGCGCATGCTCACGTGCATGAAGACGAGTGTGCGGAGGGCGAGAAGCAACTGTTACCGCAAGTGCTGTTGATCGACGCCGGGTGTGAGTGGGACTGTTATAGTTCGGATAGTGAGTGTCAGCTTTGAGAATGCGCGTGTCCCATATCCTCATGTACCCGCACTTTATGACAATGATCAACAGTCACGCGCACCATGCCAGTTGGCAACGGCGGCAAGTTTATGAAGGAGGCAAAAGAAGTTTACGAGCTTGTATTGAAGATGCAATCTGTAAGTCGACCTGCGCCATCGCCTCGTATCATACCGAATGCTAAACGAGCTCTTTGGCCGCATAGGAATCCTTCAAGCTCGCCGCTCCCGGACTCCACTGGGACGACATACATCTATTATGCCACCGCATACTCGTGGAGGGATTCCTAGACCTGGGTATATTCACGGATCCTGATGTGACGACGGGAGGTATGCGAGTATACATTCAGAATAGGTCGATGTAACGATTATTCTGCTTAGGTGTAAACGGTCAGGCAGAACCGACGACGAAGACGGCGAAGACTTCAAAGTCCCGAGACACGCTAATACAAGAAATCCTCCGCACGGGTCTCAGCGCTCCGTTTTTCCCGCACGGGGTGGGCCACTCGATGGGTATGGACGTGCACGATGTGCCGAGTGCGAGTAAGCCCGATGGGAGCGGGAAATACTTCGTCGATGGTGTCGAGAGTGCCGGTGATGGTGGACATAAGAGTTTGTACACGAACCTGAGGTTGAGGTTGGTGTTGGTGGCTGGGATGGTTGTGGTAAGTCCATCGTGCCCTCGCCTGATGTCATCTACTTAAACCAACTTCCTCTCTCTTCACACATCATAACGTATGCCCAGACAATCGAACCCGGAATCTACTTCCACCCCACCATCCTGGCCTTCAACAACGTCCATTCCTCGCCATATGTAGACACCGAGGTTCTCGCACGCTATGAAGGCATGGGAGGAGTACGCATCGAAGACGATGTGTTGATCACGGCGACAGGGTGCGAGAATCTGACGACAGTTCAGAGTGGGGTGGATTGGATTGAAAGGGTGTGTGCTGGTGAAGACTTGCTATAAGGTGTTGTTTTGCGAAACTACCAAGTACGTCACTGGCGAGAGAAGTCGAGTCCGTTGTTGTACACTAGTCGAGGATATGTACATCTACCCGAGGCATGTCAACGCTTGCATGGACCATGTTGGCGACATTCCCCAAACGCATCAACTTGAAAACACCAATGCCTCAACCCTTGTTTTTGATTTTGCTGTGCGACCTGCAAAACGTATCTACGTCAAGACCGCATTGACTGTCGGCAAACTTCGCAAACGTGTCTGTCCGGACCCAGCGCCATGCAACAACCACTCAGCCAACCATGTTGCGTTTTCTGCCCCGAAGGCGGACTGGAATTAACGTATCAGCAATCCGTAGACAATACACGGAGGCAAAGCTTACCGTCGTCTAGTCTCCTCTTTATTTGATCCCATTTTTTGCCCATGCGCTGCTCGTAAGATGAGAGAACGGATTCAAACAAGGGTTTCGAGTCAGGGTGGGTGGAGGTGAAGGCACGTTCCAAGACATAAAGGTCCACCGCCTTGTCTTCCACAAGAGAAGAATGAAAAGCCAGCCCAAAGTCAATCAATACCTAATAGACATGTAAGCACAAGCGCGCATAAACGTGGCCATCAGAGCCTACGAGATCATTTGTGCCACGACGAAGCATCATATTGGAAGTCGTGAGATCCCCATGAATGATATCGGCAAGATGCATCTTGGCCAACTCGATACCGATCATCTTCATGAGTGCGTCTGGAATGATGGCTTCTTCAGTTTGGGCCCCTGAGCCTCGCTTCCGTAGATCACGAACCTACAGAGATACCGAATTCGGCGAGTGGATTGACTTCGTCCTCTTCGGTTTCAAAGTCTTCGGGTACCTCACCCTCGGAAGAGCCATCCTCCTCTTCCGCTCCACCGGGGAGGAGAGCCCGCAAAATTTTACCGTCTATCCATTCCATGCCGAGAACGCCGTCGGCTGGATCCACCATCCTGATACCGGGTACGTTCACACCCGACCTGCCCGTATCGCACGATCGTACACAGCGTTCAACAGACGAGATTCTGGCGAGCTCGAAGGAGATCTAGACGTACCGCAAACACCTCATGAGAGATCGTGCCTCTGCGGCTATGCGTTGTCGGGTCAGTGAAGAATCAAGAGTCGGATGCCGATAGCGCTTGGTGAACCGGTATTTGAGGAGGACCGGAGCTACGTCTGGATCTGGCGGATGCGAGCGTGCATCACTCTGAAGAGGTCCCGTTGATAACATCGGGAGTCGATCACGGAGATACGCTTTGTACACTTTCTGGAATGAGTCGCGAACACCAATCAGTGGACGGCTAATGAGTACGGGCATCTGCTGGAGACATTGTGATCAGACTTGCTGCTTCAGCACCCTGTGAGATCAACTGCGAAGAGTTCAGCAAGATCTGCGTCGAGGACAACGGGGATGTCATTATTGAGGAGGAAATTGCGGGCAGCGAAGTTCAAGCAAAGCTCGCTGAACGATAACACGGCCTCCAAAAAAGGTAATTTCTGGGCGACACTCTAACGACTGCGCGTTTGTTGGCGCTGGCAAACAACGAACACTCGCTACGCTAAGCGTCCTGCGTTTCGCAGGTTTCTGGGGTACCATCAAAGAAGGGAACCTAGTAGGCCACAGTCACCCTTGATAGCTTCACCAAGGCACCACCCCCACACTAGTCGTTACGCAGTCAGATGATGGCAGTCGGAGACGTCTTTCCTCCGACATCTTTACCAAAGCGGTACAAAAGATGAAGCCAAGCCCGTTTATATCCTGCCAGCGGGTAGTTACTGCGTCTGTCTATAGAAGAGGCCACCAAGTTATACTCGGATAGTCTTCGTCGGTGAATATCGTCCTCCGTCATTACCACGGTCCCTGTGTCATGCATCATGCAGGTATGCGCCTTGTGTAGCATTGCATCTCCGTCGTTTTGACGCTTCAGCTTTCTGCGCAGACTACGTTTTTCTTGAATTAGGGAAAGACGGATGATCGCCGTCTGTGTGTTGTACTTGTAGAAGGCAGGCTACCAAGTCCAAACATGTGCGTGCTCCAATTGCAAGCCATTGACAAATGAAAGTTCACTCTAGCACGGAAGCTTCTGTTCCCATCACCATCCTTGCACACCTCGGCTGCCCGGGGTCCTCTACCCATCACCGCGGGAGGAGCAAACCAATACTGGTGAGCATATGACCTACCACACCGCGACATTTCCTTTGGCAGGAGCGGTGACTTCAGGCTTTATTCCAACAACCTCTTATCGACAGACTTATCTAGGTGCAATTTACCTCCAGGGAACCCTGCCGAAGTCTCATTGGGCGTCAGCATCCTTTAGCTTGCTTTGCGGCCCCTCAATCAATCATCATAGCCCATACGTCAACCACAATTTCGAAATGGTCGGACAGGCATGGGCCCCTTTCCGAGATCCCTCAGGGTACGGGGGACGTAAATATGGGGGTGGATGGTGGCAACCGCGCCACCCTTCATACCAAATCCCCCCCCAGCCCCCTTCAAACATGCCTACGCACACACCCACAGTGCCACATGCTGCGGTCACATTGGGTCAGCCAGTCACCTTCCATTTCAGCGGGAAAACGGCCAAGAACAAGTTCATGAAGAGTGCAATGTCCGAACGCCTCGCGACGTTTTCGTCGTCTGACCCCATGGAGCGTGGCCAACCCACAGAGGAGCTCCTTCGGCTCTACGAAACCTGGGCGATGGGTAACATAGGTATGATGTTACTTGTGACGCCAAAGGCAAAGCCGAGATCTCTTCGCAGGAATAATTGTCACCGGTAATATTCAGATAAAGAAAGATCACCTGGAAGCTACCGGTACAATAATATTTACTGTCTGAGATTTCAATTAACTCAGGGTTGTTACAGGGAATGCGATAATCGATAGGGATCTTCCAGGGAATCACCTAGAAGATTACAGGAAGCTTGCAAGTGCTGCAAAGTCACGCGGAAGCCTCGTCCTTGGGCAGCTCAGCCACCCAGGTCGACAGGTATCCATCACCATACAACCATATCCAGAATCATCGTCGGATATCGAGCACCCGTCTACGTCAGGGGTATTATTCGCAAGACCGATGCCGTTGACCAGAGAGGGCATTAGGGATATTGTCAGACGATTTGCATACGCATCTTCAGTCTTGAACAAAGCCGGATTTGATGGAGTACAAGTAATACATTTTCCTTCTTATTCAAATGCGAACTGACTTTTTCTCAGATACACGCTGCCCATGGTTACTTGCTCCACCAATTCTTGTCGAAGCGAACAAACAAGAGAACAGATGATTTTGGTGGATCCCTTCAAAACCGTGCTCGTATTTTACTCGAAATCATCGCCGAGATAAAACGAGTGGTGAACAATCGATCGTTCCTGATTTCCGTCAAAATAAACTCTGAGGATTGTATTGTTGACGGCGTCGACCAAGAAGAGGCGATAGCGACGGTAAAAATGCTGGAGGCCGCGGATGTAGACTTGATCGAGATCAGTGGTAGGACGTACGAACCAGGCGAGCAACAGACACAGCAGAAAGTCGGTAAGGTCTTTAACGTGGATAACATAATCCCTGATTTAACCTCTCAGACTCTTTGCGGCAGCACGGGAGGCGTACTTTATTGATTTTGCGAACCGTCTACGATCTCATATCGGCAGATCAAAAATCGCCATCACGGGAGGTTTTAGAACAGCCCAAGCAATGGCGGAAGCGATACATTCTGGCTCGACAGATGGTATGTGTCGTGATGGTCGCTTGTGTGCATACAGGGGTTCAGTTTCATATCGGTAGTTGTCGGCATCGCGAGACCTTTGACAGCGGAACCCTTCCTCGTGAACGAGATTCTACGGGGTGCCAAACTACGGGCAAATGAAGACAAGTTCCCCCCAAGCCAACTTCTGCGTGTAAGATTTCTTTTCGTTCTCGATTCCTAGCTTGTAACCTCTCAAATTCATGCAGATTGCTGCCTCAGCATCCCAGATCGCCGAGATCGGGAACGGTGAAGACATTACAGACTTCAGTAACACTTTCAATGTGTCCAGATTTATTGCCAGGATGCAAAAGGAGATACCCGCTTCAATGTCTGAGGTGCTTTTGGCGCACCGTGCTGTATGAAATGCTTTCCCCCAACTTACGTATATCATGCTTCTATGAATCCGTATCACTCACTTCCTGCTTCGTACTTGTATTATACAGGTTGGGTCCGAATGAGAACACACTATGTAGTTAATGTCCTTCAAGTTGCGGTCCAGGGCAGAGTGCCATCATGTTGAAGCTGATACTCTTCGCTTGCGACACATAAAAGTCCTTCACGTACTTTGCCGCGTCCTGGGTCTTTATGTCAGAAAATGAAGCTTCCCTGAATCCCACCCGCAGCGGGACAATAGCTTACCTTTAGGAGATCAGTGCATTCTCCCCTATCGATCGGTCCAATGCGACCTCCGTCCAATTCGATCAAACGCCACTGTTGTGTTTGTGTCTCTGCGAGGCGTGCACTTGCTGTCGGGGCTTTGACAAAACAAGTGAAATGTAAATCTGTATCTAGATTCTGAGGGACCTCCGTTTGACCGGAGGATGCTGCAGTTGCATGGATCTGTCCGAACAACGGCGTGGTCTCCAGCAGCTTTGCACGTTCCTCCGGAGATTTATCTTGGCAACAGTCAGCCGGGGATCACGTGGCCAGAACTCGAGGACGACAGCGTACCCATGCATTGCTCGATGAACTGCGCTAACGGGCTCTCAGGAACAAGCGTTACGTCGGTCTATGGAGGCGTCTGAGTAAGAACGGCAGCTACAAAGCTCCGTGACACTGACGTTAGCCAGACTGTGAATTAGACCCATGGTCCCGCAGGCGTTTGAAATCTTCCGATCCTTTTTGTTAGCACCGATATCGGAGTAAGACGAACTGAGTGTGTACACACCGTCTGTTTCATCCAGAGTATGGTTGGATCGATAGGTTCCTGTCCGGAAGCTTTGATCTTTGCGTCCTCTTCCTTTCTCTTCTCGGCGACGAGGCCCGTGCATGGGAACAGCAGAGCGACTGCCTTGACTGCCTGTGGCATCAAGTCGAGAATCTACGATATATGGTGTAAGTGCACCCCTGAATGGAGATCAATGGGGCGCACCTCATCATCCAATCCATAAATGTCTTCAAAGTGGGCCTGTGTATCCACCAGACCTGCTTCGTATGCCCACTGCAGATTGTCACTTTACGCGCTGAAGTTTGGAGTAAGTGGCTCGTCGTCGACTTACGGAATTGAAAACCTGTGGGTCCTGCATGAGTGGGCGATGTACTAGCACGCAGTGAAGAGTACCTTTGGGTTGCTTTCGAGGGGGATCCAGCGGGAGTGCGCCATCGTGGTTAGACTACGTTGTTGAGCACTGATTATTGGCAAGTACAAGATAACTTGAGGGGCGCCACTCATATCCAATTTAGGTCAATAGATCAAAGACGTCATGTGTCCCTACACGTCTACTGTCTGCAAGTATTACGGTTCTCCATTATTACTGTATTCTCCCCGCCAGGGAACACGTCGGTCACGTTGTCGAAGAGACCCGGATACAAATCTCGACCAACGCGAATACTTTGCCGCCACTGAGTGGGGATCTTTCAGCTTGTGCCTCAGGCTGTGTGTGTTACTAATGCATTTGTGGCGGGGAGGTATCTGCGTGTCAGCCCTCCTCAAACCGCGGAGACAGAGCCCACATTCTCAAACTGTGGGCTTGACTAACAGATTATTGCACGAACCGTATGCACACAAGTACACGGTGGTGTATGCCTCATCGCGGGTATTGATCTCATCGATCTCACCTACAGAGAGGCGCTGTTCGGTGGAGTTTAGGGGTATCACTTCATCTTTATGGGGCAACGAAATCAGCCTGAGGTCGGCCACAATATTCTGTAGCGCGAAAAGGTCAGGAACTTGCATCTTTGTTGTTGTCACGGACAGAGTCACCAGACTTGGCCTTGTTGCAGATAAGGTATGACAAGCGTGATACCTTCTTTGTAGCAAGCCTTGTATGGGTGTCCCCTTTGTGGGCTGTGGTACATCCTTTCAGTATTATGGTTGCACTTGAATCTAGACACTCGTCCGGAACCGGTCCAGTCCGATTCCTACACCAAGAATGTTGTCGAAAGTAAGCGTCCCGGAAATGACAGTGCCGGGACCGATAAATGGATGATAGCGTTCATCCGTGAGCTGTGAGGTCGTGTGCCATCGGGGGAGTCGGGTCTGGCGAATGTGCGCTTGTAACTGAAGGAGCTTGGGTCTTGCAGTGTCTGAGGTCCTCGTTGGTCGCCAGGAGGGAAACGCCGAACTTTATGCAACGGGGTGACCTTTCTTTCGATGGCCCGCGTCCAAGGTTGGCTAAGCATCGCTTATACACCAATTGTGTAGTAAATTTCACAGGCAGAAATTCGTTCATCCTCCCACAATTGGTGTGGTGCTACATACTTATACCTCCTACTCCTTCAACATGTCTCGATACCTCACCCCCCCACTACTCAGATCTCAGCCATGTCCAACCCTGCAGAACGCGCCCACTTCCGCCCTCGCATCATTAGGGACATCCTACGCACCCTGGTTGTTCCCCCACTAGCCCTCTCAGTACTAGCCCACCTCTGGCACCTCCAGCTCGGTTGGTGGTCGTTCCCAGCACATCTCCTTGCCATCGTTCTCGCCGCTATTGCGAGAGTGCAATACTCTGAACTGCTACACAGACGAGAGGCCAAACAACTCGGCGCGAGACCCATTCCCCGAGTCGTCGGAAAATGGCCCGGAAACATCGATGTCATGCTCAAGGTCAAAAAAGCACTCGCTTCCAGCTACATCTACAATCCCTACCTGGAACTCTTCCAAGAGTACCAATGCACTACTCTGAATACCCGCTTCTTGTGGATGGACAATGTAAGTAGCATCGCTAACTCACGTTAGGACCAATCCATGCGTCACAACACACTCTGCAACTTTCGCTCATTCAATCGTCAGATAATCTCAATGGACGAAGAACACACCAAGTATGTTCTTGCAACCGGATTCAATCGTTTCTGGCGCGGAACTGCTCAGCGAGAGCGACTGTAAGTGAATGAGCCTTCCGGTACTCAAAATTTCTGACAGCGCTGCAGCGAAAGCTTCTTAGGCGACGGAATCTTCAACCGCGATGACCAGGTGAGGACTTCCTTTATTCCCTTTTCGCAACAAGTTCTCATGCATTGAATAGATGTGGAAGTCTGTAAGTCTAATGTGGTGTCCACACACGCGGTTTACTAAATAAATAAATAAAGCACCGAGCCCTCGCACGTCCCTTTTTTGCCCGCGACAGAATCTCCGACTTTGAGCTTTTCGAGAGGTATTCAAATCGGACCCTCTCAATATTGTCGGATATGGCAGCTGCAAACGAACCCTGTGACGTTCAAGACCTGTATTCCCGATTTACTATCGATGCGGCTTCTGAGTTCCTCTTCGGGAAAAACTTGGATACACTATCCGGAGTGCTGCCCAAGGCAGGTTTAACACTTTCCAGTGAACGTGGGTCAGTTACAGAGGACGCTTGGGGGACGTTTGCCAAGGCATTCGAGGCAGTACAACAAATTATAACTGTCCGTGCTCGGACGGGGCTTCTCTGGCCCGTTTTTGAGCTATTCGACGATAAGACGATGCCTTATGTGGATACCATCAGGCAGTGGGTTGATCCGCTGGTACGTCAGACATTGGAGGACAAGGCGGCCACAAAGAAAGCGGGTATCAATGGACGCCTTGAGGACAAAACGTTCCTTCAACACCTTGCCGACAGTACGGAAGGTGAGTTCCTGCTACCCTAAAACGACATCTCGTTAATATGCATCCAGACGCTGGGATGATCCGGGATCAGCTTCTTAACATATTGCTTGCTGCAAGAGACACAGTGCGTGTTTTACAATGTTGACCTTTCCTGAGAAACTGAACTTCCTCGATTTTGAAATCTAGACTGCTTGCTTATTGACATACGTTACCTACTTTCTTGCTCTTCATCCGGAAATCGCGAAAAAGGTCAGGGACGAAGTGTTGAACGTTTGCGGACATGGCTCGCCGACGTACGAAAACATCAAAAAATTGAAATACAGTAAGCTTGTTGCTATGTAGTTGATGGGCTTACTCACGTGTCAATGGTGTAGTGAAAGCTGTCATCGATGAGACGCTCAGGTTATTCCCGCCTGTACCCCTGAACCAGCGTCAAAGTCGACCTGTCTCCTGCACCCTTCCTCCTCCTGATCAAACATTTCCCACCGAATCAGACAAACCTCTCTACATGCCCAAAAGCACAACATTCTTCTATTCGACTCTTCTGATGCAACGTAATAAGGCGCTTTGGGGGCCCGACGCTGATGAATTTGATCCGGAACGTTGGATCGATCCGCAGAGATTGTCAAAATTTACTTCTAACCCAATGATGTTCACTCCATTTAGTGCTGGTCCTCGTATCGTGAGTATTTTGATTATATCAATATCCGCGTGATGAGATGCTGAGAGCGCGCCCACTGCCTATCTAGTGTCTGGGACAGAGTTATGCCTACAATGAAGCCTCGTTTTTCCTCGTAAGGTTAATGCAGCAATTTGACACTTTCACCCTGGCTGTGAATGTCCAACCGGAGCATTCGGTACCCCCTCCGGAATGGAAATATGGACGAGGGCGCCAGGTTGTGGAAATGATTCGTCCCGAAGCTGCCATGACGCTCTTTGTCAAGGTAAGTGATCGTTTTTCATCTCCGCTTTGGGATATCTTTGCTGATGGAGGTGGTGACCTCAGGGCGGACTTTGGGTGAGACTGGAAAAGGCTTCGTTACCTTGATGACTGGGGACATTTGCGTACACTGGTTCTCTGCCCTGGACATTCTTAGAAGCATTCAAGTTTTCTGATGGTACTGGATGGATCAACTGAGATGGAAGGCGCAATATCCAACACTTCATTGTTCATGTACGATACGCCATTCCCCACTTGTATGTACTAGTACTAACAAATTCTCAGAGGCGAATTTGATTTTTAATGTGGAGGGTTCTAGTACAAAAGTTGAGATGGTATGTATCCGTTATCACAAGGTATGCCGCCGAGTATACTGTATCCGCTCTTGCACCGATGGATCGACGAGCGGCAGACCGCACAGTTCTGTTGACTGGCAGCCCACGCTCTATCGATAGACATGTCAGTCTCATCTTCTTGCCTTATGTCAAATTCATTCGCGGGGCTATTCCCTCGGAATACCTGCATAAGGAGCGACGAATATGACATTCCCCCCTCTTGGCCAACCACAGTAGGCATGCTTTTAAAAAGCGTGCAACTGTCACAACCTTCCGCAATAAATGCGACCATGGCAACCGTGTACTCTTTATCATCGTGGAGCAACACCTTGTGCTCTGGTGGCACCTTGGGTTGGATCCGGGCGAACCGCGTGGATGCGCGAGCCAGATGGTTGGTGAGAGTTAATGCTGAAGGTGATGCCCAAGACTTGTAGGAACTACGAATCGATGATATCACAAGCGGCGTTCTCGAGCGCGGCGGCAACTGTCCGTCCTGGAAGGTGTTTGACGAGCAACGTGTTGTCAAGGGGCACGACATCTGTTAGACGCCGCGGCGTTAAGCAATAGCACCCAGACAGTGTTATATGATCCTGGCGTCTAGCCACACTCTCGGACGATTAGACGCACCGATGAGGTCTTTGACAATGACCACCCCCGCCTCAATGATCCTGTTACATCGTAGGCTGCCGGAGTTGGTAAATGCCATGTCGGCGTTATAGTATGCCCGGACTGCGTCTGCAACCATATCCCCGATGTTGGTTTCTTCTGTCCAAATGACCGGCGTGCCCCCTTCAAGCGGCACAGCCGAATAGAAAAGGGGTTTATCGACCCCAGCTGCTGCTGCTGGGCGAGAATTTTGTGGATTCCGCCGTCATCAGGGATGTCTTTTGCTAAAGATATATCGCGCATCTGATTGACTGCGAATGCGGGGAACACGCCAGGTCAGCGCCAGCATGCATTAGCTTGAAGTGGTTAGAGCACCTCTTCTAATACGCCCGCTCATTGCGTTTCCGTTTTTGCTATAAGCCACCATCTTGATATCGCTGTAACTCCTGAAATTTGCTCCGGATTTGATCACTTTGATATCCCCCTCAAAAGCGTCGTTGATCATCGTTAAACTGGTACCGTGCACGGCCACATCGTGATCATGGCCACCGAGAATGAAACTAACTTGCTGTTGGCAAGACTTCACAGGAGAAAGTCCTCCTCGTGCCGCATATGCGTTATGGCGATGACTACAATATCAACGTTATACGAAGAGCAGAGGACACGAGAAACGCGCTGGGCGACCGATATAGGATCCGGAGTGGGTAGTACAATCGGTCGGAAGTTGTGGGTAATTTGTCGCTGAGAACGTGGAGTAAAAAAACAGTTGCAAGACAAGTGTTCCATGTATCGAGCACAGAATACTCTTTGGTCATTGCTAGGAGACGTCCGTCTGCATGCACCGCATTCGCTAACAGCCAAGGAAATGATCAGCCTTGAGATAGCTTAAGCAGGACATGTTCTCTGAAATCAAAATAGCGACACGATGAGCGTACGGCATGAAGAAAGAGGTATCATCTCTAACCGTGGTTCAATAGCGCGCAACGTCAACGAGGAGATGGTTCAACACCAGAACATTGTGCTCTCCTTTCATTACTGGGTTCTCTGGAGACGGACTGAAGGCGTCTCCACTGAATATCGTGACGGGGCGCTCTGCATCGGGGACAGCTTTCGCCCTGCGAAATACATGCGCAAGTCCCCCCAAGACGATTGGCTGGGCGATATGATACTGAAAACAAACCGGAGAATGAGATCAAGTGACTCAAGTCGTTACCAAGACATGAAAAATTCGACTCACCACATCGTTGAAGTGCAGGAACGATAGTTCATCGTTCATAGTATTAGTTTAAGATTATACAGAAAAGCGGCCAACCAGTGGATCCAATCTAACGGTATCTCAGGCTAGTTTGAGTTGTCCTTCAGGTGGTGGGTCATTTCCGGGGTGCAAGGTAAGGCTTGCACGAAATGTCGTAACTCTCGAGAACCAAGGTGGCCCCACAACACCGCACTTGGAAAACAAAAATACCAAGCTGCTGATCATGTTGAACTTGGAGCGGGAAAACATTTTAGGAATTGGAGGCTTTCCATACCGAGATATGTCGTCGGATTCAAAAGTCGTGGGAATTTATTTACTGGATGGTAGGAAGTTAACCACTGCATCACAAAAATTGCAGAGTTCAGACATTATTAGACATACTTATATTGTGATGTGTCTGAGGTATATCTATAGTGTTGTGGCTGTTGTATATGTTGTATTTATGGTAGGTCATGTCTAGTAATCCCAGCAATTGTTTTTGCAGATAGTGGCACTAAATTTCAGCTTGTAATGCTATTTTTGGCTTGCAGCTTTTTCCCTTATAGATGGTAACACTTTTCTCAGACACTAGTTGCTAATCCAGACTTATTTTTTGAAGTTAAGCATAGTAAGCTGAATTTTTTGCTGAGACATTTTAGTTGTCTGGTGAACCACCTGTTGGAAACTCATATTGTATGGGTTTAAACAATTAGTAGCTTACATAAGAAGGCCATATTTCAGCCTTGTAGTACTGTAGTTTTTCTTTAGTGATTACACTATAGTTTTCTATACCACCATCTTGCATGACTTTTCAGCTTATGGGACTTATAATATACAAGGATAGTCATGTGAGATTGCCAAGCCACCATAGACACAGTTTAGAATTAGGGGTGAGATAAGACAACACAAAACACAGAAATGGGGGAGAAACACATTGGTATTGGGTTAAGGGGTCATCATGGGAGGAGGGAGGGAGCACTGTTCACAAGGGTGCCACTATGATGGTACAAGAGTTGGTAAAAACAGGATAAAACCACTGACAAAGGACAGTGAACTCTGGAAGTGGAACACCAACTCTGAAATCTTGGAAACCCAGAGATCATGACTCTGCTCCACTGCTATGTGAAATTGCTCAGGGTCTCAGAGTCTCAGAGTCTGTGTCATATACCAACACCTGACAAGTCAACTCCACTCCTCCAGAGCCTACTCTGGACCAACTCCACCTTTCTCACCTTATCAAGTCTGCTTTTCCACACCTCCGCTTTCCCGCTTATCTAAGTCTGCTTTTCCGCTGATCTCTCTTACCCCTGATTCCCATACCTTGTTCCTCATCCTTCACACTTGACAAACATTTGCCATATCTAATGATCCCACCTTCTGATTAATCTGATTCTGACTTGTTCTGACTCTTTCCGACTTAATCCTATCTTTTTGACATCCTTGACTCACATTCCACTTCATTATGGCACCCCAGTGCCCTACATGTTTACTTGTCCCCATAGTATAAAAACCCCTCCTGTATTTTGTATTCTTCAATTCAAATATCAACTTTGATCACTCCTCCTTTCTGTCCAACCTAAGTCCTTCGCTCGACACTTGAAGCTAGTCTTCTTGTCGTCACTCTGACCCTCCAACCTCTGAACCCCCTTTACTACTCTGTTCTGCTGTTGCTCCACCCCATCATAAATACCAGACTGAACTCAAATAAAGGTGCAACACATAAGTTGAAGTCAACATCTGCTCTGCCTCTGACAACTCCAGACAATGTGGAGGAACTCCAGATCTTAACAGTCAGCTTGGAATCTGCCTGGAGTTACTCAGGGTCCATCCAGAACTTGCACAGACTGTCATCCTATTCTGTCATCATTTCCTTATCATTACCACTAAGCCTTCAGGGGGCATTCCATCATTATCTTACATTACTTAACTCCATCTCCTTTCATGTCCCTGTTCCTGATCCACTGTTATCATTAGTGAGCACTTCTCTGCTCATTCTGCTACATGTATATATACTTACTTTTTACTTTGGATTCCTCAGTTGTTCTTTGCTCTCCTTAGGCAGCAGCTGAGGTGAATTTATTCTGTACCTATTTACTATCCATAGCCAATCCCTAGTAGTCTGGGCAATCACTGCCCTCTTATAGTTTTTGTCAACCACTAGGAGTACTGACCTTCAACGGAAGGCAAAGAGATCCTCATACTTGCTGTCTTCTCTGCCTGAACCTGCAGAACTGACTGTCAATGAGGCTTTCTTCACATACTTCTGGGTATCCTCAACTATGAGGGTCAAGTTTTCATCCATGAGCTCCTTGACCGGGTTAAGCTAGCACCTTGTTCATGTACCCCAGATGGTCTTATTAAATTTATACTGGTTTCCTTTGGGGACAACAGTGGTCCAAATGTTGTCCAGATTGCTGGACCTGAAGGTGATGTGTTTGTTGGAAACTAACATGAGCATGTGACAAACCTGTGTAAGGATAATATCAATACAACATGGCTGAATTGGAAAAAAAGCATATGCAGGCCAGTGTAAGTGCCATATGAGGGTCAGCTAACTTAAACCCTTTGTCTAAGTTGGCAACTCCCACTCAGCCCTGGATGAAGTTGAAATAATGAGCAAATGTCTGGAGCACAAATGGTACCCCACATAGCCCAGACCACACCTGTTGATCATTAGTTCAAGAAGCTGCATTGGTAGTATAATATTCCTCACCTTGTTGTTCATTCCTCTGTTCTGGCTGAAAAGAAAGCAGCTCTTCTTGAGCATTACCTTCACAAACTTGACACACTGGTTGGGATCCTCAAAGTCAATGCCGTTGGTAAAAAAAAAAAAAGGTGGTAATCACAGCCACCACAGCTGCAGTAAACCCACTGTGCCAATTACTCAGACTCTGTTTCACCTAATATAAAATAAAATTGTTAGTATATGGCACCATCTATACAGTGATGCTTACAATATGATAAATGGGGCCACCAATGGTGACAGTGTGCTCAATCTTCCCCCCATAGACTGTGTCCCATATTTATTGCAAAACCAAGGTGAATTGATCAGAGGGGATGGTTGAAGGGTTGTCTTATTCCCCCATGAAGTGTGTGAGTGTTGAAATGAAGTTTTGTCTCCAGATATTGTTGACTATGGAACCAGGAGGGAGGTCATCCTTGATGTACTTCTTATTAAGACCACTTCTGGAACACTGAGATGTGGAGGTACTGCATGGCACAGCTTTAGTGCACTTGGATGGTGGTGCACCTGTTTGAGAGTCATCATCATTGCCCTACAGTGTACATTAGTCAATATAAACATACAACATAGAATTGTTGGGAGACTGTCCTGGTCACAGTGCTGGATCCATTTCTTGCTATCTGTTGTGCTGCTTCCCTTGGTGCCCCCTTGGTTGGTGCATGATTGGAGAACAATTGGAGGAGGCAATACCCATTCACCAGGCTCAGAATCACTATATAGATTTTGTCACCAGTTCCAGCCAGTCTTTTGAAAGATCACAGAGATCAAAATTATGATTGTATATTTATGTGTACAGCATGCATAGGGCACTGGCTGCATGGTGTGCACATTGGGCTGTTGTTGTTGTTGTGGCTGCACATGGCAGTTGCACATGTGACCTGCATATGGTGCTGGCTGCATGGTATGTGTGTTAGGCCATTATTGTTGTCACAGCTGTGCATTACAATCATAAATGACCTGCATAGAGCATTGGGTGGACTTAAAAACAGGTGGGTGTGCATAAAAACATGTGGATGGGCTTGAAAATGGGTGAGTGGGCATCAAAACATGTGGGTGGGCACAAAAGCACACCAGTGGACATGAAAGCTGGTGGGTGGGCTTGAAGATGTATGTATGGGCTTGAAAAAAGGTGAGTGGGCACAAAAACACACCAGGTCATAGCTGCACACTGTGAATGGCCCAACACACATACCATGCAGCCAGCACCATATGCAGGCCACATGTGCAACTGCCATGTGTAGCTACAACAACAACAACAACAGCCCAATGTGCACACCATGCAGCCAGTGCCCTATGCATGCTGTCCACATAAATATACAATAATTTTGATCTCTGTGGTCTTGCAAAAGACTGGTTGGGACTGGCAACAAAATATATAATAGGGCAGTGATTTCCCAGACTCAATTGCTCAGCCAGTTAGCCAAAATTAGACTCTCACCATTTTACTGATGACTACTAGTAGTTGGGGTACAAGATCAGGGCACATACATGCCAGATTGAAAGAGATCACGAGGCTTATCGTGGGAACATGGACTCGTATTGGAAGGATTGGACCAGCGGCTTGCTTCAGTATTGTTTGCACCACATGCAAGAGTCTGGGATGATGTAGACCATGTCATTGCTGATGAGGGAGAGGAACTGGATGATGACATTTGGGCACAAGAAGGATATGGAGCACTGTAGTAGGTGCAGCCAGACACTTCTAGACATTGATGTATCATCTACTGCCTGCATGATGTCTACAAAACATAGTTGTGTATCTACACAATAGTCCCACTCAATCTCCTTTTTTCATCTCTATTATTTCCACCACAGTAATATATGAGCAATTTATCAATACAAAATAAAGTAAATTTAATTAAGGTTATGTTATTTATTTCTGGAGGAGGGAGTAGAGACTTGTAATTGAACTTGCTGAGATTATAAATGGCTGTGATGCTGGCATGACAAATGCAGAGGGTTGGCATAAGCTTGAATTTTCTTGAACTATTCAGCTCTTTATATTCAATATAAATTATGCCAGTGTACCAGAAACAAGATGAGCAACTTGTCAAATTGTCAGTGGGTATTTCCAGATATCAACACTTACCAACTGGAAGATAGTACATTCAACATGGGCTGCAGTCCCAACCAAGCACCCTTCCAGTTTCCATAACCACTCTGCCAACCAACTGCAGCCAAATGGCTTTCATGCTGCCACTCAGCATGCAAGTCCAAATGTAGACCTCACAATGAAGCCCAGCACCCCCAACTTCTACATTGACCCTAACTCAGGTCTCTGCCATGACAAAAACTATAATAGGGCAGTGATTGCCCAAACTACTGTAGAGATACAACCTTAGGTTCGTCACACATCACAAATGAGGAAAAAACTCCTCGCTGATGTGCTCTGATAAGAAATCGGGAAAAGATCAGCCTGGATTTTCAAAAAATCAATGAACCTAAGGATGTATCTCTACAGTACTAGGGATTAGCTAGGAGTAGTAAATAGGTATAAAGTAAACTCACCTCAGCCGCTGCCAAAGAGGGGCAAAGACCAACTGAGGAATCCAAAGTGAAAACTAAGTATATATATGTAGTGGAGTAGGTGGATGTCATATTCCGTGCTGCGCAAGTCAACTCCGCCTCTCCGGAACCCACTCCGGGCCAAGTCCGCCTTCTCC
>KN825094.1:0-32299 GCA_000827395.1 Paxillus rubicundulus Ve08.2h10 | reverse complement strand
TTATTTCAGCTCCCTGAGTCGACCCAATCAGTGCAATAGCACTCCTACAAGCTCCTGGTTTGAACAGCATGCCAGCCGAGACCAAAGTATCACCAATTGGGGATGGTACAGAAACCCAACAAAGAGGAGACAAAGCCGACAGAAAAGAAGCATTGCGAGGATGGTCAAGCGTGCATGGGAAGTACGTGAGAGGTCGTAGAGAAAGGGCAGACATCACAAGGCGTGCACGATCATACTACTTGGTGAGCGAGAAAACACATGTAGCCCATTATCGGTTATCCTTGTCGTCCCTTCTTTGCCGTTGTGAGGGTGTCTACGCCCGCCTTACGTTTCTGAGTGCGTGCATTCGAGGGCGCTATGTTTTCATTGGCCCGAATGTTCGTGCAGAGGAATGATGTCAGTGCTACCTTGTCGAGAAGCCTGGACCGCTCCTCAGGGTCCAAGCTCAAGGTCGAGAACTATGCGTCCGAGTCATTGACGAATGAGGCAACGGCCTTTTCCACCTACGAAAACAGTCATTGATCCCTTCTTTACAAATTCTCGAGGTAGACGATGTGTATTGACCATCCTAGGTAGATAATTGTATCATATTTACTATGAGACGAAGGTGCTGTGAGGACGTGTTGATGCTCTAGAGAAATTCCGAGGCGAGGGTAGGGGAAAGTCCAAAATGAACCCAATGCTACGAACGCCTGCCTCTTGTCCCTGGAGTTACAAGCAAAGCTCACAGGCAAGGGCTGATTGAGGGCGCCTCATAATCGACTTCAAGACAATGTTCGGTTAGTCATTTCCATCCAAGGCAAGTCTCTACTATGGACTATACTTGATCTAAGCGATCAAGCCGACTGGATTCCTAGCGGAGGGAACAGACAATCTCTCGTCCGCAGCACGGTACAAATCATGAGGGACTCACCATGCGCAATGCTATGGAGTGTCGACCGCTTCGACACAACCCGCTCGCACGGGGGATTCGCTTCGCCTTTGAGCGATGAGCTGGGGACATAGGATCGTTCCGTGGGTTTGGTCCATAGTCATAAACTGCAGACAAACCCACTGCAGCGGAGAACTCAATCAGATATGAGGCACGCAAAGACGTCCTGTATTTATACTGCGTTTCCTTACGTCGAGTAAGGGTCAGGATCGTCGATCATGTTCACAATTATCTGGCGGGCTCTGCGAAGCTGCACGGGGAGGAAGGTGAGGACCGTATCATCACGTACCGTCTGAGACACGTATCTTTCTCGAGTAATTCGACAGTATCGGACTGTGAGTTCAAGACGATGACTTCCTGGTCCAAAAGCCGTGCATATAACACTTCCCCTGGTAATCTTTCAAACTTGCTACTGATACCCGACAAGTGCTGTACACACCGTACGCGGCCCTCCATGCTGCGTGTGCCTTTCGGGGCTCTTCAATATCGATGGAGAGGGCACTCCCCAGCAGAAGGCAAGGGTGGCCCCTTTCTCACCGTGCTGCTAGGAACGAGACGGCGAATGATGTCCAAAGCAACGACAGATACAGGAATCAGTAAGACGAGACCAGTAGCTGAAGGGATGGGAGTAGGGCATGGTGGGGATGACAACAAGATCCTCTCCTCGAGCTGCGACAGCTTCTGCAGCCCGGTGTATTGTGTCCCCGTCGTCATGCTGTGTTGGACACTGCGCTGGCTCTTCTACGTGCCTTTCTTCTGACCTCCATTGTCACTCAAGTAAAGGCGAGATACCAGGTAAAATTCATATGTAAGTAGTGTTTGCTTAGGGTGGCGGGGCCAGATACTAGATCTTGCTCGATTTACCATCGTCGTCGGTCGATTTGCGGGTGGATGAGCTCTATTGGTGTAAGCATGGACTACATAGAAGAGAGACACTTTGACCAACAAGGGGCTTCGAGGTGCGACAGAGGAGGGGGGATAGTTGGTATCCTCGAGACAGACCAAGGAGCCGAACCAAGACAGTTCGTCCGATATGGGTAGTGAGATTGTTGTTTCTAACCAAGGTCAAGTAGTTGAATCTCCTTCAAAACGAAACACTTCCTCCACGTTCTAAACTCATCTTTGGTCAAGACCCAGCAACGTAGATACAAGGTGGTGCATGCGTACTGTCCACCACGGTACCGCCCCCTCACTTCCCGTTGCACCCTCGTTGAAGCTCTTTTGCATTTCATCGGTCAGCCTCCACCACTTCCGTGTCTCCTCATCCTTGCCTATGGCTTCCATGTCTTTCTCATAATCGTCGCCTGTGTATTTGAACGTGGCGATCAATAACTGCAAAGGGGGATAGTGATTGATCGAGTAGTCCTTGATGTGGTGTCTCGCGAGGGCGTCCAGAACACTCGGCCAGACAGCTGAGTGGACCAATTTGTACTCGTCTGCGCGGTCCGGCTTTAGCTATGGGGCGCGGTGCCCGTCAGCACCATGCCCACCGATACCACTGCGTGGTGGGTTCATCTCACTTTTATGATTTGGCATATGCGTCTCGGTTGAGCCATGATGGCCATGCGGTCACTTGGGTGGACCTCGTACTATTGGGAGAGACTGAAACTAGTGGCGCACGTTCTGGACGAGCAGCGACAGTGTGCGATACCCAGTCAAGGTAAGATCTTGCGAGCGACACGACCCACAGCGAGTCTGACGACGTGGCCTGATATCCTATGGCCAGTCAAGGATCTCGTGGACACCAAACTTTCTGGAGGGGACAGCGCACCCGTGGGAATTCCCGGGTTAGTTCCATTATTGGAACGACAATCAAAAATTGTGGACAGTCTCCTTTGTGGACTCTTGTGGTCAAGCCTCGACGTATAAAATGGGCCATCATCACATCGTTTCCCTCTCGACCCGGTTGGATTTCTTCTCTTCTCATTCATAGCTATCCATGGTCTTAGGGCAACACCACTGGCACACCATCGGTGCTGGTCATTATGATCAGGCCGAAGCTACGGGCACCGACGGTCTCAATGGCCATGCGCCCCCCTCTCCCATTCTCATGAGCGTGGTCCCGGATTATTACATCGGCTGGCCTACACCCCCACCGAGCCCGCTTGGACACTATGCCACAGGCTACACGGGACCTTCTTTCGACGAGCATGCACCCTGCCCACCCACTCCACCCTTTGTTCCGTACTCTGTGGACTCGGATGACGTGCAATGGATCAACGCACTCGAGTCACACCGTCAGGAAGACACCGGGGACTTCATGCCACTGCCCGAACTGAACCACTACACGTCTTTCGGTGCCTCTACATATGGCGCCTCAATCGACTTTGGTTATGTCTCACAGCATGATGTCCCCCAGGTGCCAGTCGCAGACCATGCCCTGTATGGCGCTCTCGTTCCCCTTGCGATGCAGTCTCGCGGAAACCCTGTTTTGGTCATGATCAAACGCGCTGAGCTCGACGAGCAAGGACTTCACCCGGATGGCATTCCCTACGGATGGCAGGCCCCCGACGATGTGGATGACTTCTTTACAATCGCTGGTGGTGTCGCTCCCAAGACTGGCGAGAACGACGTGGACCAACAGACAAAGGAGTACTATGATGTTCGTCCTGCCCAGTCTTTGCTGAGGCAAGAGGACTCCTACGTCGCATACTACTATCCGGTCAGGGCTATCGAGGGTCTTCAACACTCCCTCAGAATGGACTGGTACCTCGTGTACCCAAAGCCCATTCCCGCCGTTCTCATCCGGACTTTCGACATCGTCGGACCATACAATCTTCGCAGACGTCAAGATGGCCACGCCTATGTCGTACCAAGCGAGGACACGATCTGGGGCACTGTTCTCCAGCTCGGTATCGACCACATGTATAGGCCTATCTCTCGATCGATCTCCGTCCAGACGAACACGTCCGTCAAGGGCGCAGCCATGTATCATCCTCAAGATATCGTTGGATCCCAGTTCGCCGTCAACATTTTCCTGGAATTACCGAGGATGCCAGGAGAAACCTTGGAGAACCCCTATGCTGAGTACATAGGTGCGTATGTATTGAAGGTTATCAACGGTGCCACTATGAAGCCCTGCGAATGGTCGGATATCGTGCCCGAAGTCCAGGCCATGGTGCGCGATCGTGCCCCTCACCTCTTCGAAGGCCTTTCGCCTCCTGAACTTAGCTCGCCTCACCTCCCACTGGTCCAGTTCTGCTTCTACAAATGGGACGACAACATCGTAGGCTTGGCCGACGAGGTTCACCTCGATCTCAAAATTCTAGCGGCAGAGGGATCGCGGATGCACTGCGGAGAAGCGACCAGCGACAATTACTCTGAGTCTTCGATGGACTCTGACTCTGGTTTCGATACGGAATCCGACGGAGACGCTTACCATGACAATGTGACTTCGGAGGATTCCTCCGAAGAATATTTGTCGTTCCTCGACATGCACCACGATGTGTAGCCTTTGTATCCTTTTGTGCTGAGATTCACCATTCTTTCAGATTTCTTGGCTGAGGAGCTCTCGCGATTTAACTGCATCGTGATTCCCTCTTGATGTTGCTACGTACCTTGATGGTAGGTTCTGAATCACTTGGCTTTTCGTTCCATCTGTGATTGCGCACACTTGATACTCCTGTTGACCGGGGCTTTATACCGACACATGATTTACGCATGCCACTGTATCCCTCGCTTTCTCGCCTACATTCCTAACGTAACTTCTTGTGGACGGGGCTTCGTAACTTGTCAATATATCATCAGTATCATTTGGTATCAACAGCGTCATTGTTCCTCAGTTCTGGCCGAGTTCATCTAGCAGCTATTTGCGTTCATCAAGAACCCACATCAGCATCAGTGTCAGTTAGTTCATCTTAATCTTCTCCGCCACACCTATCAAGAAGAGAAAGAGACCACGAGTCAATAAACACACGTCACAGGCAAGACGAACGAAATTCACCCTTCTGCCACACCCCACCGAACGTCTTGGTAGTCCTCACGGCAAAAATCACCGCCAACAACAGCGCGCACGCAGATCGCGCCGTCTCCGCGTCCAGCGCTTCGATCTTCTCCGTGTGCCCACCGAGCGCCGTGCACAGCACGGCATGCACCTCGGCCCAGAACGGCTGTGCGTGCGTCAGAGCCGCGTACACGCCCGTGACGAGCGGGGCGCTCCAGAGGTCCGTGGTCGTCCAGCCATAGGGCTGCAGTTCGGCGGGGGTCGTCAGCGCGAGCGGCGTCGGGTGGAGGAAGGAGACGAGGTTGGTGAGGAAGAAGCCGCCGTTCGTGATCACCTGTGGCGCGCAGCCAGGTGAGTAGACGGTATGAGCGGTGCGCCGAACTCTGGACTCACGCAGGACGAGAGAAGTAGTGCCCAGGGGGAGGACGCAACCACGGGGGACGCGCTGCTTAGGATTGCAGGGGGTATTAAGCTGCAGAGGAGCATTGCACGTGTGTGGGCGTCCAGGAAAGAGAGTGGAAGCTCGGTATTGAGAGCCATGGTAGGCAGGGTGGGTATCACATTCACGAGAGCCTGCATCATGATGTATAGGATGGGGTATACGCCTGAAACCATGAAAGACGGTGGTGTCCCGAGTAGAGGGCCTGGTTACAGCGAAGGAGATGGGATGGGGGGTGAGGATACGGGGGATGGAATTGATACGAGGCAATGACTCGATTCTCACCTGCGACGGCTTCTCCTCCGTAGACGACTGTCAATGTCGCCAACGCATCTCTAGCAAATGAGCGTTCCTCGAGAGCCGGGAGCTTGCTGTCCGTCGCACGTTGTTTCACATGCTCGTTCCTCAAATTCTCCCTCAACTGCCGGAGGACATAACAAAGGCGAAACGCGCCAGCCAAGTCGAGAGAATTGATCTCGAGCCCGAACCAAGAAAAGGGAGCGACGGGCTGCAGGGCATACTGGTAGAGAGAAACAAAGGGCTGGAGATTCATGATGCGACGGGAGGGATCTGGCTGCTCTGGCTGGCAGTGACTGCAAGTTATGCAGGGGACCAACGCTCTCAGCAGGTCTTTAATACTTATCAAGCGCCCACAACCAACAACTACAAATGCTCAGAGGGCTATTGTGGGCATGTCCTGGGGATCTTTTACTGCCTCCTTATCCAGGAGGATCAGTAATTGAAATCCGCCACCCTACCCAGGAACGTGCGTTGACGCCAGCGATGAAGGCAAGAAGAAAAGTACATGCACCCAAAGTTGATTAACAAGACATCAAAATCTACGCGCGAAGCAACACTTTTTACCCCTCAAGAACATGTACAAGCAAACGCCTGAGTGACCCTCCCTAATACTGTGGGGGAGGTGGTGGCACCATCCCTCCTGGTGGCATCATGCCAGGGGTGAATCCTGGTGGAGGGGGCGGAGGGAATGCACCAGGTGGGAACATACTCATATTCGGTGGTGGAGGCATCCCCATCGCCATCCCAACAGGAGCACCCATCATAGGCATACCCTGCGGGACGACAGTTTGCTGAGGCGTGAACCCAGGCGGTGGGGGTGGTTGCGCCAAAACTCCAGCGAACTGGCCCTGGTACGGTCCTTGAAAGCCAGGCATTGGGGGCCGAGCACCAAATGCCATGGGCGCAGGAGGTGGCCGGGCGTTGACAGGGAGAGCGTTGTTTTTTCGTGCTTGGGCGGCGAGGAGACGTTCTGCGGATGTTCCGTGGCGTTCGCCTTTGCCATCTTTCTTGAAGGCGTATTGAACGGTGATGGCTTTGTTCATTAGGAACTGACCATTCATTGATTCGATGGCGGCGTCGGAAGACTCGAAGTCGGTGAACGCAACGAACCCATAACCTTTTGATTGTCCTGAACCCGGGTCTCGAGCAATCTAGACGTCCACAGATAGTGAAGCAGAAATGTTCAAGCTAATGGGATTTAACACACCTTGGCTGTTGTAGCCATGACACCAAATGCGCTGAAGGTATCATAGAGAAGCCGCTCGTCCACGTTCTCATCCAGGTTGCCAATGAAAAGGTTAGCACCGACATCCAGTTGCTTCTTATCAGATGATGCCTACATACGTGACGTTGGCCAGTTATCCAACTGAATATGTAGTTGACCAACGTACCTTGTTGACTCGTATGGGCTTTCCCCATAGTTTTATCTGGTTCATGATTTTGCACGCATATTCGGCATCTTCCTCTGTCAAGAACTCACAGAAACCGTAGCCCTGGTGAGCCATGGATACACGGTCCTTTGGTAGATGCACATTTACTGAGAGTGATCTGTGAGTCTTCGATCAACGCTACACATTGGTTGAGGACTCACCAACGGGGCCTGCTTGCAACATTAACTCCCATATGATGGCGTCTGAACATCGTTCGTCGAGGTTTCCCTGTCCGAGATTGGGACGAGTGTTGTATACGTTTGCAAAGTACTTACCAAGTAGACTGTAGCTTCTTGATTTCTGTCGTCTTGCGGTCGGGACATGGTTCGCTGTCAAAGACGGCACGTGATGAGTTTTTCTGACGGGCCAATCTCTTAGGTAAGCGAGTATTACATCATCATATCCGTGCGTTAGGCTCTAGCCGCAGTCAGTTCAGCACAGATCAAGCAGATTCAAGCTACGCCGAGCACCCCAGAGACTCACCATGTCCTCCGAGGTATTCACCCTCCTCACCCTCCCCAGTGCAACCTTGACGGCCAACGGCGCCACTTGCTCTGGGCCCCTTGAGCTTGAATGCGTCAGTATCAAGGTGGAAAGCGGGAAGGATAGTCACGATGAGTCTTCTTCACAAGAGTTATACCTGATCGTCCGTCTCGGGGATTTGGAGGAACCAATTGATCCGTCGAGGCCGATTACCTTCTCGGCCAACAATGCAGGACGCTCGTATATGTTTGTAACTGCTGATGGGAGCACGGCGACACTCGTGATTCCACCTCCGAGAGAGCAGCTAACGATCAAGGACCAAGACATGTTTCACGGTGTACTTGCGCAGTATGCAGAGCTCATCCAGCCAGCTCAGGCCCATTTCGGTGAGGTGCCCGACGCGACGGTATCTCATGAAGCTTCCAGAGGGAGACTAGTTTTCATCGATGAAGATAACGGCGAAATAGTCGGCGAATTGGATAGCCACTTGCGCGTTAATGAGGACGCAGCACTAGCTAGTCCGGGAGCAGAGAACGACCCTGTCGTTATCGAAATCGAGGACGGGAAAGCTCAAGAGATATTTGCGCGTGTGATTCCCCCTGAGGACAGGGATTGGATTACGGAGTCAGCTTCCCTCGTCAGGTATGCGGATTCCTCCATTTTGCGATCGGGTTGATGCTCAAGGCCCCTCTAGTCATGCCATTTCCGGGGCCACCAAACTTCTCCTCACCACCATGACGTCCGCGTCATCACACTACATCAGTCACTCCAAGCCACACGTCCCGGGTTCCTCGGGAAGCGACAGTAGCACTGCTGCACCCCCTCGCGCGCTCGTCTTCCTCACATCCAAGAATGCCCAAAAGGGCTTGTCGATTGTCCATGCCACGAGCGCTCAAGTCGCCACTGTCAGTAAAAAATCTCTCTCTCTCCTCGACCAAATGGTCAGGCGTACGATGGGAAGCAACACAGCTGTCCCCTCACCCGCTTACGCTTCCGTACCGCCTCGGTCCCCTATCCCGGGTCAGCCACACGATTCACCCCCGCCTTATAGGCAAGCAAACACCTCAGATAGCCTCAAACCACCTCTCCCACCCCGTTCCGTCTCGCCTCAGCCAAACTGGAATGCTAGTTCATCCATGCCTACTAACCCTGCACTCCCTCCTAGAAATAATGGCTCCCTCTCGCCACAACGATTGACCCCAGTACAGCCATCCAGCCCTCGCCCCCCGCTGGAGATGCGCCACCGTCTACTGCTTTCCGCAGATCTCATATTGTCCACGATGGATTCTTCCCTGAAACAGGTTGTTTCGGTTGGTGGGGAGGCTCTTGGACGTGCAGTCGAGCACAAGTGCGCTCTACCCTCGTTGATTCGTCGTCAATTGTATGCTTACTGACTGCAAATCCTGTTCTCCTAGGTATGGAACCGAGGCGGCCCGCAGCGCAGGGTTCATCGCTGGCACGGCCAAAAACATAGTTGCTGTTTACATTGACACGAGGGGTTTTGGAAGACGAGCGATCATCAAGAAAGTTGGTAAATCATATATAGGGTCCAGGTTCAGTGGTCGTGTGTAGGCGTCCAAGACCTTCGTGATCACAAGGTGGCCTGTCGGTGTCATTGCTCGTGGAGTGACACCGTGGTCCTGCTTCTGGTTTCTACTTTCTCCTGGAACCGTCAGACATGTGATCATGCAGTTGGACAATCTGGGATCGCGGTGTAGAACTTTGCGCTTGTAGTAACTTTGTACGATTATTGTATGTACATTGATCTTTGCCATTTTATGTAGAAATCACACGTGTGTTTCGTGTGGTGGTCGGTGCTGGTTTTATTGTCACTTTGATCCTGCGAACCGTGCACTGTCAGAAAGCTTGCTCACCGTCTTTCCGTTTTTTTTATCAAGTTGTGTCAGTGGCAGCTGCGACTGACTTTGAATTCCAGTGCCATCGACACCGACACCGGCGTACGACGTGTGCATTGTATAGTATGTCCTTCTCGCTCAACTATGCATCGATAGACCAGCCAAGGTGCGTCTCGCTGTCCAGCAAAAGAGCATTCCCGCATTCCAACTATCCCATCCCGACGTGTACAGGTGGAAAAACCTTGCACCACCTCCGGGTTTCTCCAACATCCCTTCAACCAACGTACGTCACACACTCCCAACCTATCCCAAAAAAAAAAAAACGCATTCCTCCCACCAGACAAAAACCCCCGCCAAAGCAGCAGCGACAGCGGCCGCCTCCTACGCAGCCCTCAAAGAGAAGCGCGCCTGGGACCTCGCCATCTCCCCCGCCAAATCCCTGCCTATGCAGGCCTTCATGCTCTACATGTCCGGCGGCGGCGTACAGATATTTAGTATGGGCATCGTGCTGATGCTCCTGCTCACCCCGTTCAAGAACATCCTCGGGATAAACGCCGGTGCGTATGCGTGCTTCTCCTGTTCGGACCGGCGCACACGGCTGAGGTGATAACCCCCCATGGTGAATGACAGCCTTTGCGCCCTTTGCACCCACATCTTCGAACGCGAACTCGTTGGAGACACTTCCACTCCAGAAGCTGGCATATATAGCATGCAATTTGCTAACGTTGGCAGTCGGGCTGTGGAAGTGCCGTTCGATGGGCCTTCTACCCACCGGAACAGGGGATTGGCTTGCATTTGAAACGAGGGGCTTGGTCAGGACTGCCCGTTTCTCGGTTTTTTTTTACCTTCACGTACTGATGGTTTTATTCCGCAGTCTCCGGAGATATCGCTCTTGTAACGAGACCTTGGCTGTTCGATCCGCATGCTTGACCTCCAAGTCTTCTTGAGCATCAGAAACGTTCCATTGATGTCCTCTCGTAGAACCTCACGCGTCAGAACATGTTATGGGTTCCATACACCTGGTTCGCCCAGCACTCTAATGTTATTTTCCACCGGATTAGACATCATAATCACCAGAGGGGTATATCACATCACAACCATATCAACCTGGTCTCGCCCAGAATCATCCCGCTTTTTCCCCAACACTAATTAGCAACGAAAAAAGGAAACACAGGATGGATGAGGTAAACGAGAGTTGAAAAGGAGAACAGATTAGGATGCGGTTTCGGCCCACAGGTGCGACCAAGGCCCCAAGAATATACTCAGCTCCCTGCAGAAGCCATGAAAGATACTAGGCGAACCATTGAGGATGGCTAAGGAATCATGACCTGAGTTGTAACGCGAGAGAAAGAGAAAGCGACATAAGAGGAAGAAAAAATGTCAAGGATATATGAGGCAGAAGGGAAGCGTGAAAAAGGTCGTTAGGAGATGAAAAGATATCAAACGAGGCATCCCGTGAGAGACGGTTACATTAGACGATGACACATTTATTTCTTTTCTTCACCACGGGAGGTTCGAGAGCAGCGACGATGGCCTAACCGGTTGCAAATGAGCATACCAATATTATTCACGCAAGCGGGATAGACGAAAAGGTTGACTTACCTCATCAAATACGTTCTTCAAGCCCTTCTGGGTCAGAGCTGAGCACTCCACATACTTGACTGCTCCCAGTTCCCTCGCGAGACGCTCTCCCATCTCACTTGTTACGGGCCGCTGCTTTTGTCTCGCTAGTTTCTCGATGACTTGGCTGTCGTCTCGCAAATCGATTTGGGTCCCGACGATGAGGCATGGAACACCTGGACAATGATGGTGCACCTCCGGGAACCACTTCTCCTTCACGTTCTCAAAGGACGCAGGGGAAGTCACGCTGAAGCAAACAAGGAAGACATCTGTTTGCGGGTATGATAATGGACGGAGGCGGTCATAATCTTCCTGACCTGTGAAACAGAGCACCAGCGGTTAGGTGTTACGCAGGACGATAAAACTGTACAGGACGAACCAGCAGTGTCAAATAGTCCAAGCGTGTAAGGATCTTCACCAATCATTACGGTCACGGCGTAGTTATCGAAAACCTAACATACAATCTTACGTCTGCCGAAGGCGAGAAGCACTGGGAAAAGTAGACGTACAGTCGGGACATACTCGCTCGGAAACTTGTTGGTAGTGTACGATATCAAAAGACAGGTCTGTCAAATAAGGCATTCACTTGGATGCCCTCAATAAAGCAGACGAGAAAGTGGTCACGCACCTTTCCAACGGCACCATCTCCCACTACAACGCATTTTATCGTTTGCATGTTGTCGAAGTTCTAGCACGAGTCGTGGCGGCACTTGACTAGCAAAGCCAAACAAGATGTTAGACCACGCGGCATGCACACACGCAAGACCTGTTTTTGGAACGTCTTCATGCAAGCTGTCCCCTTGCAGCATGACAACCATGCTAAGGAGGCTGTGCGAAGGGGGCAAGGTGCTTCCAACTGGAGGCGAGGCTGAGTCCATGTCATCAACTCACCAATTGGGATAATTCGAACGGGAGGACGCGAGCTTGCAAGGTTTGAGGGGCTGCAATTAAAGCAATCCCGCGAGTACAGTGGGTTTCTAACTTACGAAACAAAACCTGGTAAGTTGTCGCCTCGCTTTCAACGAGGACGCTCGCAGTGGTAAACAAGTAACGAAAAGTTGCCTACGCCGTGCAAAGGGGAAAGTTGCGGGGTCGGTGTTGGAGACGAGTGAAGGACGTCTGTCGGATTTGCCTCAACACGAATCACAGAGTCGACTTTGGTTCTGATAGTCACCAACAAACCGGCCCTAAACAGCCAAGCATGCACAAACAGCCTCTCGCCTAACGCAGTAAGGAGAAATTCAAACAAAAAAAAAAGAAAGAGTGGTAGCAATCTATGTGAAACCAATTGGAACGAGACAACAGCTTCGTACTACTAGTAGGTGTACAGATATAATAGTGCATGATCATAAGTTAACGAAGAGGGTCGCGTGATACTGATACACTGTTCCCTTGGGTCCACATTACCGTGCTTTATCGCAGTATGCAAGAACATCGATAGCTAGGAAGAAATGTTGATGTTGAATGGCCACCCCACCTATTAGTTACTGTTTACTCCGCCAAAGGAGGTTTCCACCATGAGAGAAGCCCACGTTTGGTGCCAGTGATTATGTAGGCACTGGAGCCCCGATCAAAGGTCTGCAAAGACACAACTGTCAGCTTCGATCGCGAAAGGCCTGTGAGTATGCTCACAGAGATCGCCTGTACTTGTCCAACTACGAGATGTTGGGACAGTCAGCTCGCTAATTCAATTGTGCGTGAAGAACATCTACCCACAGTCACCGTGATCCAAGCCACAAATCACCTCCCCTTTGGCCTCATCCCATACCAGCAAATTATTTTCCACAGTTCCAAACAAGACAGTCTTGCATCCACTGGCAAACACAGCACCAAAGTTCTGCCGCTGTTCACTAGAAGAATCCCCGTTCGTTGAATAGACTTGTTCGATCTTGCCCTTGTGGTCCGTCTGTTGGATACCCACCAAGTGCGCTCGTCCCCCCACCTGGGACACGAGGGCATGAGTGCCCGACGCATTGACGTCCAAATGATACCTATTGTTACCTTTCAACCCACGTTCATGCCAGATGCAGAGGCTGCGACTCACACTTTGGCCTTCAGGAAGGCGTACGCGCGCAGTGTTCCATTCGGCACTTGACAATACCACCTGTTCAGGTTTCCCGGTCAGCGCCCGATCACTCGCAGAGAGGCCACATACAAAACGCCATCGCTAGTACCGCCGATCAATGCCTCCCCATCCTCCACGAACTTGATCGAAGTGACATTTTGTCGTAGAATCGACCGCTGAGGCTGCCAAGTGCCTGTCTTCGTGGTTACGACGGCAAAACAGTAGTCACGAAGGTTGCTGACCTTTGATCCATATCCAAACCTTCACCCCTATCCGCGGGAATGCAACGGCAATCCTGTCGCGTCTATACGCAAAGCAAATCGAATCCTCCTTCCCAGCATCCAAAAGTTTAGCCCACTGCCAATGATTCTGAGTCTGTCCCAGCACCGCATCAGTTGAAAATCCACGGCACTACACCACTCGACGCAAACAAACCCCAAAACTCACCGAACGTGTCCACTTGCTAATCACCCCATCTCGTCCCAACGAAACAACACCCAAATCATCCGACATCCACGCCATAGCTATGACAGGTGCGTTCTGCGCCAGTCGAGCTGTTTCCACTCGATTCGACATGGTCCATATCCGAATAGTGCGATCATTACATATCACAGCTAATCGCTCCCCGTCCGAACTGAATGCAATATCGATGATCCCAGGGTCCTCGTCGCTCCTGAGGTGCACCGAAAACAGAGAACGATGACAAGGCCATGACAACATGCGTTTTCGAGGACGAGTGTCTTCGATGTCTGCTTCTACTGCAAATGCGCGCTTTTTGCCTTTAGAGTCGACTGAAGGCGTCGAATCGCCTGATCCAGGCGGTCTTTGCTGTGGTGGTGTGTATCGAAGGACTGTCGAAGCTGCTGATGGTGGGGCCACAGGCCGGGGTGCTTGGATTGTGATGTTCTGGGCCGTCACGCCAATGGGAGATTGGGTGGAACGTGAGCAGATCGGGCTTCCCCATTCATTCATTTCTGATCTCGCCGATGAATACCTGTATTAGATAAAAGGGCGACCTGGGACTTACCATGCTTGATTTGCGGAGTGGAAGACAAAGACTGCGGTATGAGTCCAAAAATACCTGAATCTACAGAGGCCACTGGCTTGAAGGTTGAAGAACTATGCAAGAAACCAGGCGGAGATGGGGACGAGTATGGCACAATACTAGATAGACCGGGTGGTGTTGTCGACGAGCGGGTACTGTCTGGTGTAATGGGTCGTGTATGGGCAGGAGCTGCATTGGCGGGAGGGGGAGACGCTGTTGTCGGCGTAGCGGCCGAATGTCCGTTCGTCTGTCTGTTATGAGGCCATCCATTCCCAACCACCACCCTCTTCCTAGGCCCGTGTGGCGGCGAAGCTCCTCGGGCACCAGCCCTGGGACCGGTAGGCGGAGGAAACCTTGATGGTCGGATGTTCAAGGGATTCGAAATTGATCCCTCTGAAGTGTATGTGAGACGAGTGTCGTTGGCGGAAGTTATCGGCTGATAGCCGGGTTTTGCATGAGTGGGACTTGGTATGTTGGGATAGGAAACGGTGGTTTCAGGTGGGCGAGGTGCGACTGAGGAGAGGTCGGGTTGATGACGAAGTTGTGACTGGATTGATGCGGGCGACTGGCGTGAAATCGGTGACGCTCTGTCTTCTGGGACTATCACCCTCAAGGCCTGAGGCCCAGTGGGAGGAGCTCTGGAAGAGGAAGGTAGCGGCGCAACAACTGGCTCGGGTTTGAGTGGCGGTGGTTCAATCGGAGGGAACTATCAAAAAACATCGTGAGCATAGCCCAAGACGAACCAACTTATGGACCTCACCAGATTGTCAGGAGTCAAATGGTCCGTGGGATCCTTCTTTGTAGCTATTGATGGCTTTTGTCCCACAAACTCTGTCACAAATCCGCCCGAGACAAATGGGTTCCTGATGGGGGGCCGCTTTGATGGGGGTGCGGGTGGCGTGGCGATCAGAGAGGGAGGGAGGGGCTGCTCACCCCATGGCCCGGCGTTGAAAGGCGTACCACGGATCGCCAGGGTTGATGCTGGGGGGGTAGCCACTATCGTTCGCGATGGTGGTGGTGGTGGTGGTGCGGGTAGTGGTACTGGGGTCGGCGCCACAACACCGGATTTTACGGGCGCCGCGGAAAGCACAAGCGGTGATGGCGGTCGAACACAGCGAGAAGCCGCTCCGGTGATGAATCCTGGGATATCGTCATCAGAAGCGGAAGATTTGGATGAGGGTGACGACTGGAGATCCATGTCAACAGTCTCCGAGGAAACGGGGCTAATCTGCGGCATCCTGCTAGAGGCGTCTTTGATGTGCGTCCAAGGCGCTTCTTGTTTCTCTAATGGAACCTGATGCACAGACGATGTTATGGATAAGGTATCACTTAGGATACCAGTCGCAGGCTTTGTAGGTGTCACTGGAACCTCGATGAGGGCAGCATCGCGCTCTGTAGCTGGTGATAAGGGAGGAGTACTCGGCGGAGAACCTATACTCATAGGCGATAGACTGCGGGACCGATCATCATCCATTGTCTACAGTAGCTGAGAATGTGTCCTGTACTTGCATACAAAGTACTTACCCGAAGATCGACAGGTGGCCAGGTTGGCTCTCGAGGTGGCTGAGGGACGTGCATAGTTTTTTTGTCGGAAGTTGGTGGTTCTTCAGTCGGCTCATGAGTTAGAGGTAGAAGTTTCTCCCGTAGAGGAGATGCTGGGGGAACTGCTTGCACAGAACTCATGGACCATGAAGGCTGGGCTTGGATACCGACCGAGACATGTGTAGGTGGCGGTGAGACGAAGATATCTAGGAGCGACATACCAAGCGCTCGTATGTATAGGCTGGTAACGGTAGTCAAGGTTTACTCACCTTCACCCGAGCTCACCTGTGGGTAATGTTTTGACCACGACCTCCTCATCCTTGGAGGGATGACATGAGTTGTTGGTGAGTCTGGGACGCTGTCTTCCTGTGCGATCTGTTTCTCGACCTCTTGCTCTTCATCTGAATTAGAGTCGAAGAAAGACAGCAAGTCTCCTTCAAAAATGACAGCTTGGTCTGTGAATGTGCCATCGTCAGAGGCTACAGAGAGCAAAATCTCCTTGCCAGGCTTAACCTCGATTCTCTTCTGGGCGAAAAGACTGAAGTAAGCAACAGAGTTTTTACCGCCACTGTAAGCCGAGTCTTCGGAGACCTCGACGCGTCTAAGGACAACGTGGGCTTTCTGACTTGCTCCATGGCGGCGAAAGCGGAGGGGCCCCTTTATACCGAGGACAGAGGCGGCCGTGGGGGAGGCAATCGGTGCAGATAAGTCGCTGCTAGAGTCATCCATTGGGCGGCCGTTATGCTGTGGCCTCGTTCCTCCTTGTTAGTGAAATGGACAGCCAACGAACCAATTGTTGACTGCAAAACCGTGGTAGGCGAGATCTAACTTTGCACTTGAAAGTGAGTCACGTGCAGCGTGCGAATTCTGCCTTGACACAAACAACTCGCAAGAGGGGGGCTGTTTTTTTTTGCTACCATCGTGCCAAGTATTTGATCATGATCTGGGACGGGTTTCCTAGCCTTTCTACCCGACGCATCGATTCTCTGGCAGAGCCGGGCGAGGCTAGAGTGGCTAAAAACACGTTTGCATCCATACCAAAAACCAGCTGACGAGGCGACGTTCTCAACCGCGGGGCAAGATCAGAAGTCAAGGATATCACTGTCAATTTGACAGTCGTAAGTGATGCAGCAAGATCATTCAGATACGCATGGGTATGTCGGCCTATGTTATGGTGCTGTGATTCTCAGGGTATTCAAAGTCGGAGACTGCGGGTATCTTTTCCATGGGAAGTTCAAACTGCAATCTATCAACTAGCCAACACATTGTCCCTTCTGTTTTCTAGGCATCCCATACAGAGATGAACCTCTCTCTTTGCCCCGACTGATGACGCCACAAGCAACTGCGCGCAGTGGCTCATGGAGTGGTCGAATAAAGCCAACACCTGGCAGGGAATAAACCAGCAGGCGCCATTATTCAAGTTTGTATCATTTCTTGGTTTCTAGTCGATTCGAATCTCAGCTGCGCCTCCGCTGCTAGAAACCATAACGACTTGCCCGTGCATCGAGACACACCTTATGCTCCAATAAATGGTACGTGTGATAATTCTTGAATATATGGCCAAGGCAAGTACATAGGACCGTGGTGCGCAGTGGACAGTACCAGCACAAGAACACCAACCTCGCGGCCTGGATGCCCTTCGATCACCATGTGGAACGGTACGTATCTATTCAGTTTGCAGTTATATGCAACACAGGTACACAGCCTGACCACAAGCAGGATATGCAATGGCGTGCACAAGGATGCTGGAGGCAAGAAATGTATTCAGGTTTTTGGAACTTGACCGAGTTATCAAGGTGGTGCATTGTGCGTTCAAAGGGACCTCCTTATATTTGCTGTAAGGAGATACACCTCTGCCAAGCATTCAGCCATCTTCTGGGGCAGCCACCGACGGTACTTGCCTCTGGCTCCACTCTAATTTGTGCTCGCACAAACCTGCACCAACTCGTCCTTCTCCAATTGCCCATACTTCCAACATCGAAGAGCCTTACCGAATCCGGTTGTCTAAAAGGCTCTAGAAGTCGTATATTTTGTGAGATGACTGCCTCTTCACGCAGTGCTTTTGTCACCAGATCACCGAAGATCCCGTTGCTGGCCCAACGCGTCATTCATCAACTTTAGGTTTTCCACTTCGTGCTTCGTACCCTTATATTTCTCCGCTCAGCGGTGCTCAGTCGTGATCCTCTAAGTGGTTGTTCAGAGAAAGAATATGGGCCAAGACTCCAAGTTCGTACTTGGATCCTGGTAATGGTCCACCGTGTCAATTCGTAAGACAGATAAGATGGAATTATAGCTACTATCCATCACGATCGGGTACGGTTTAAGCATCGATTGAGTCGAGTTGGGAGTACAGATGCAGACCCCTCCACCATCCTCGCCTCACCACCCTCCCGCCGCCAAGAAAAACTCCGGCCCCCTACATCGCAACCCATCATGTTCCAACCACCGGGACGCTCTCCTGCTCGTCTAGACGGGGCAGCACACGTGGACCCTCACAAACGTCAACGGAGCAAGTTCAGGTCCCCCAGGGTCAGAATGGTACCTAAATCAAGGGGGATGCCGGCGGATTCGGATCAACAAGGTAAGCATCCAAGGAGCGCAATAATAGGGGCATCACGGCTCAAACCCACACTCGTATTTTGATGGTGGACGTGACTTGGGACTCGAGGAATCGTTACGTCTGATGACAGTTCGCGAAGGCATTCGTCAGGATACCTAAGTATGGGCGAATTAGACGAAACGAGAAATAAAGATAGAAACACAGATGTGCACTGGATACGTTGATGGGTGGTTTGAAGCAGAGGACGACGGCCAACACCCGAATCATCCTTCTTTTTATTCTCTTCTGTGAAGATTCCCGGTGGTGGCCGCCGTTCCCGTACGTCAATGCAACTCCCCCTCGAGACCAATGTATCACTTACCTCTTATGTGGGGAGAACTTTCCTTTGATGATTGTTTATTCGTGAGGGTATACCGTGCCAGTGGCGTTGCCAGTGTGTGCATGGCCATTCAACCAAATCTCACGGGGTACGGATTCGACCTTGGTTAAACTAGGCCTTTGTAAGCGTTCCAGATTTCCGGGGATCCCTTATCTCCCTAGATTAGATAAGATCCGGACGCGCAAGATAGGACAAAAATGGGACTCCGCGCTTCTGATTCCTCAGATTTTTCTCTCTCCGCGCCCCCATCTTGTCCGCATCGCGCTTTTCACTTTTGTCGATCTCTCCGACACCCCACTCTGTTCACCTCGAAGCTTCTACTCTCAGAACAACTCCAAGCCATGACTGATAGTAGCACTTATCTCTCTGGGAAACTCCCATTTCAGAAGCCGACATCACTGCCGAGAATGATTTAAGAAAAGTGCTTAACCTCATGTTACAAGCACAATGGGACGCAGGAATGAGTAATGTTGACAGTGATTTTTCCTTACTACCTCTCCTGGCAAATCCCCCATCATTTTCCATTCCTGAACAGATCATTGCAGCCTTTACCCTTTTATCCCCTACTTTCAAAGCTTCTGTCTCCACTGCCTTAAACAAAGCTCAACCACCTCCCAATCCTAACCCAGTCTCCAAATTTCTCTTTGATGTTGCTGATGAGCTGCCTTGCTCATCCACCCCCAGTCTATATCACATAGACACACATAGACTAATGATCAACCTTGCCAAAGCAAAGCACTATCTCCCACTCACTCTATTCACAGTTGACACCATGCAACATCTGTATCAGGAATTGTGTTCCTTAAAGCTTATCAAATCTCAGCACCCCATTATGAAGACAACTGTCAATGTCATCAACACCTCTATCTTTGGTGATGAGTGACAAAATACAGTGAACTCTGGAACCAGAACACCAACTCCACATTTCTGGAATGTTGGACTTTGTACCTCTACTCCGCTTGGACTTTCAGCGCCTGCTTGAAATCCATGTGGAATTCATGCGAACTCTCATTACATTTCATCATTCTTCACTCATCATCACTCCTGAGCCTCCAGGGATGCTCCATCACTTTCCTGCATCACTTAATTACATTCCCCCCTTGTTCCTGTTCCTATTCCCTTTATTATCATTAGCGAGTGCTTCTCCACCCACTCCGCTACATATATATACTTACTTTTCACTTCAAATTCCTCAGTCGTTCTTTGCCCCTCTTTGGCAGTGGTTGAGTCTGGCAATCACTGCCCTATTATAGTTTTTGTCAATGAGAAGGACATGGACACCATTAATTGGCTTGAAGCTGTCAGCTGTTACCTAGTCTTTCTCAAGCAGCATGCCTCCCCTGAAATTGCCTTCCTTTTGTGTCAAGACAATTTCAAATGTAATTTCCCAGCTATTCTAGCCACCAACGTTGAGTACAATCAGAACTATTCTGTGTAGCCATGTGCTCATGACCAGAAAGCCTTTGAGCATTGCTTTGCTGAAATCAAGCTAGAGAAGATTGCCAAACTACTTAATAAGCACAGATTATTTCACTCCCAACTTGCTGACCATTCCCACCATGACTGTTCCTCTCACTGCAGTGAGCCATATCCCCATAACATGTCCAGCTCACGTTCAAAACCAGTGTCTTCCTTTCTTTCCTCCGCTCATGCCTCTGGAGACAGTCCTACCCCCAATCACTTGTGTCTCATCTGCACCAGACTGGGTCATAAATTATCTAGCTGCTGAGAAACAACATTGGTGAAAGGTGGTGTGCCAATTATGCAATACCACAACAAGAAGTTCACTCTGTGATTCTCTGGATCCCCCATCTGTATCACCTTTAATCTTAATTCCCCCAGAGAATGGAGGGTCAGAGTGACAACAAGAAGGCTAGCTTCAAGTGTTGAGAGAAGGACTTAAGTGGACAGAACAGAGGAGTGATCAAAGTTGATATTTGAACTGCAGAATACAAAATACAAGGGGGGGGTTATATACTACAGTGACAAGTAAACATGGAGGGCACCAGAGTACTGGAGTTGGGTGGAATGTGAGTCAGAAGGATCAGAACAAGTCAAGAGGAGTCAAGGTGAGTCAAAGTGAGTCAGAAATTAGAATGGAAATAATTGGAAGGTGGAATTATTAGACATGTCAAATGTCTGTCAGAGGTATGAAGGATAAGAAACAAGGCACAGGAATGGAAGGATTAGAGATAAGCAGAGAAGCAGAGAAGCAGAGAAGTGGAAAGGTGGACTTGCATATAGGCAGGAAAGCAGACTTGGTCTGGAGTAGGCTCCAGAGGAGTGGAGAAAATATCTATAGTGTGGACCACAGACTATGTCTGCTGAAAGGAATGCAAAGAGAGAAGAAAATGGCTTACCAGTGAGTTAGGATGGACAGGACCAGATACAGGTGGACATAGGCACAGAGATCTGTAAAGACAGATGGGTTTCCATGATGCACAGGGTGCAGGCATCACATGAATATGGATTGATTTCAAAGGTATAGAATGGAGATGTGGAGGATGGCAGGCAGAATAAACTGTGGTGCTTTGGCTAGTCCAGCAGGGGGATGGAGATACTGGAAGTTGGCATTTGAAATTGTACGGAAGACTGCTTTCCTACAGCGTGCTGGCTCAACTCCACATTCCCCCCCTTGAGCCATACACTTGGGGGTGCCTTGGCTCCACTGCCTGGATTGTGCAGTGTCTGTGCACATTCATGTGGCTGGTTTGATTGACTTCATGGTGGTGGGGGAATTAGGGATTGATCCTCTACTCATCTCATGGGGCTTCATTGTCATAGATGGCTGCTTCGTAAGTATGCCTGTTCAATCACTCACTACTCTTCTCCCTGTCTATTGGCATGCTTGGGGGTAGTGATCTGCTGGCTTCATCTGGGGGTGATGGAGTTGGACTGGGTATGACATATGTGTGGTGGATGTACTCATCCCCATTGTTGTCTTTCTTACCCTTCTCATCTTTCTCCCCACTCCCCACTCCCCACTCCCCACTCCTTTGTTCAACAATCTGTTCAACTTGCCCACTGGCACTGTTGGCCTGGAATTTATTGTGTTTGGGTTCAAGGTGTCAGTGGCCTCATTGATGGCCATCCTGACAAAGTACAGTGAACTCTGGAACTGGAACATCAACTCCAAAGTCTCAGAAACCTGGAGATTGTACATGGCTCTGCTCTGCCACCAAGTGGAACTGCTTGGAGTTTTGGAGTCCACTTGGAATCCATCTGGAGTTACTCAGGGTCATCCAGAACTTGTGTGGACTGTCATTTTACTTATCATTACTCCCAAGCCTCCAGGGGCATTTCATTATTATCCTACATCACTTAACTCCATCTCCTTTCATGTTCCTGTTCCTGTTCCCCTGTTATCATTAGCAAGTGCTTCTCCACCCACTCCACTACATTTATATATACTTATTTCTTACTTTGGATTCCTCAGTAATTCTTTGCCCCTCTTAGGCAGTGGCTGAGGTGAGTTTATTCTATACCTATTTACTACCTATAGCTAATCTCTAGTAGTCTGGGCAATCACTGCCCTCTTATAGTTTTTGTCACATCTAATGTTTTGTCACCCCACCATCTTGTCATCCTGTCTGGTCATTCTGTCATCTCACAGTCCCCTGGTTGTGTCGACTTGTGGTTGCCTTGTGTCATGGTCATCTGGTGGTCATCCTTTCACCCCATCATCTTGTGGTCCTGTCATCATTGACCCTGTCCAGCACATTCATGTCAGCATGTTTGCCTCTTTTTTTGAGCTATCAGGATTATTGTTAAGTCCCTTGGTCCATTGTGGCTTGGTTTTGAGCCATTGTGCTTGTCTCAGAGCTGGAGTTCTGGATAAGGTAGGGGAAACTGTCAAGGGACCAGGAACATTGGGGGACATGGCAGAAACTGTTGGAGCTGAATGTAGTGTTAGACCCTCAGTTGTACAGCGTAATGGACCGAGCATTATGTGCCTAAATGTAGCATTAGACTAGACAGGTAGGTGTCAGTGTGCTATTAGGTACATAAATGCTCAGACTTACCCCTCAGTCATACAGCATAATGGACTGAGGGGAAGAGGGATCATGAGATGTGAACTATATGGGGTGTGTTGACATTCCAACACTATTGGAATGTCAGTGGTTGTAACAGCTACTCTGCAGGAACAGGCACAGTGGTAGTGGTACCTGGGATGCTGAGAGATGTGACAGGAATGATTGGACAGATGTCAGTTCCCAGGGCCACACCTAGGACTTTCTCCCTCCAAAGTTTCACTGATCTGGAGTTTTCAGATTTGGAAGTTTGAGGGTCTGATCAGAGTCAGACATGTTGGAGTGTCAGCAGAGGCTGTATTGGATGAGATGGTAGAAGTCCCAATGGTCCAGAGTTTGTCCGGATGCATGCTAAGGGATTGCACAAGAGTTGAATCGTTCTGAAGAGGTTTTCTTTCCACTAGTATGCACTAGTGAGGCTCATAAGCTGACAAAAACTATAAGAGGGCAGTGATTACCCAGGTTACTAGGGATTAGCTATGGGTAGTAAATATGTATAGAATAAACTCACCTCAGCTGCTGCCTAAGGAGGGTAAAGAACAACGGAAGAATCCAAAGTAAAAAGTAAGTATATAAATATATATAGTGGAATGGGCAGAGAAGCAATCACTAATGATAACTGGGGATTAGGAACAGGAACATGAAAGGAGATGGAGTTAAGCAATGTAAGATAGATATGGAATGCCCCTGGAGGCTTGGGAGTAATGATAAGGAAAGGGTGATAGAGTAGGACAACAGTCCACACAAGTTCTGGATGACCCCAAGTAACTCTGGATGGATTCTGAGCAGACTCTGAGACTCCAAGTGGTTCCACATGGCAGCAGAGTGGAGTCATGATCTCCAGGTTTCTGAGATTCCAGAGTTGGTGTTCTGGTTCTGGAGTTCACTGTACTTTATCAAGGGTCACCAGACTTGCATGCAATCTGGTAGTACATGATCTTCTTGTTATCTTCAATCTTCTATATTGTAGTGGTCATATGCTGCAGAGGCCCAGTGTTTAAGAGCAGGAGCTTATAGTTGGTATGGTGTGCCAATCATGGTGATGACCAAGCTAAATAGACTTACCAATAATCTTGGCATCAGCTTCCTCCCAGACACTCTCATCTGACTTGCTATAGATATGTGTGTGTTTATGTGAACATTTTCTTGTGGGTGAGATATTGACCACCATCATGATCTCTGATGCTGTTTGTACTAATGGGGTTTGGGTCTATGTAACAGGAAGGCCCTGGGGCCATAGGAGTGAAGGGTGGGTAGATGGATGATACTGAGTGAGCAGCAATGGCATATCTATACTAGAGAGTGGGTATGAGGAGGGTGGAAAGTCGAAGTATGCAGTTTTTATGCAAAGCACTGAAAGTCCATCATACCCTAGCAGACCTATTTGACCTCTCCAGTGGTGGCGGGAAGGAGCCTGGCTAATTTCTTTGCTGCACTCCGACTCGGGTGTTAGACAACAAAACCCAACAACGTCCAAAAATAGCGCACTAACGATTGACGTGGAAGGGGCGCAGACCAGTATTGTACTCAGCTCTTGCCGTCCAACTCCCGACCTATCATACATCCACGCAGGTCACTTGGAAGCACCAAAAACCATAACGTACACAATGCGCTTCCTTGGATCAGCGCTGGTTTCTTTCCTCGTTCTTGCAGGAAAAGTTCTCACAAAGTCCAGCTCAGGAGACTCCGTCCTCGTTCTCTTGGATCCTTCATTGTCCAGGGCGAACTATTCCATCTTTTTCGGCGGACTGGAACGTGCGTAACAACAATGGGTGCTTGTGTATTGGATGAAACTCACGCTTTCTGGCAGAACAAGGCTACGACCTGACATTCCGCGCTCCAAAACACGCGAGTCCCGCCATCGCCGAATATGGCGTGCCCAACTACTCACATGTTATCCTCTTCACACCAGACACGAAGTGTAAGCACGCAATCATTATCATGCAGAGCAGCCGGTTTTCAAAAGCACAAGCTTCTACCCGCTCGCCTTTATTTGCAAACGAGCGTTATATCGCCTTTACTGACCCACTCCCCAGCATACGCTCCAGATGTCACACCACAATCATTAGTTGGCCTTCTCTCAGAGAACACGAACCTCCTCATCGCACTCTCTCCAAGACAGACCCCTCTCACCTCCCTCGCCACTGAATTCTCCCTCATCCTACCACCCCCAGGAACGCCCCTCCTCTCGCACCACCCTAAACGTCCAGAGCCGGCAAATGTTATCCCTGTCTCCGTATCCGAATCTCCCATCCTCACCCCAGATACAAATCCCGTATGGTTTTCAGGCGTACCCCACGCGCTCGGTAACAGCCCTTACCTTGTCCCCATTCTCCGCGCCCCATCAGAGAGCTTTGCGGCCGACTCAACTGACGACTCAGGATCCGGCACGATCCTCAGCGCCTCCGACAAGGGAGGCGAGGGTTTCTGGGCAGGCAGTCATATAGGCCTCGTTACGGGCTTCCAGACTACGAAGAATTCGCGTGCCGTTTTTGCCGGAGGCGTTGAACTTTTTAGCGATGAATATGCTAAGAAGGCGCTGCCCTCCGGCCAACGTTCAGGTAACGCGCAGTTCGCAAGGGACGTTGCTGCCTGGGTCTTCCAAGAAACCCTGACTCTACGTATCGATCGCACGGAGCATCACCGCGTCAACGAAACAGCCGCACCGGAGATGTACACAATCAATGACCAAATCGTACGATACGCTCTTGTACATCGTGAACGGGATCGAACTGACAATAACGACTCCAGGTGTACACCGCTTATATTTCAGCGTATGACCGCAAGACGTCAAGCTGGAAACCCTACTCTGGCATCACCGACATGCAACTCGAATTCACCATGCTCGACCCCCACGTACGCATCGCACTACCTCCCGTCTCCGGCGAACCCGGGAAGTACGAAGTCCAGTTCCGCGCACCAGACAGACACGGCGTCTTCAAGCTCGTCGTTGGCTGGCGGAGGAAAGGGTGGGTTATGCATCCACTACAACCCGACAAATGACACGCGCTGATGTGACTTTGTTCAGTTACTCGTTCTTGCACACGACAACGACCGTTCCAGTCGTCCCACTCAGGCACGACCAGTATCCCCGCTTCCTGAGTGCTGCATGGCCGTACTATGCGGGCGCCATCAGCACAAGCGTTGGGTTCTTCCTCTTTTCCGCCCTTTGGCTCGCAGGTGATGTCAAGGGTGAGAAGAAGAATTTGAAGGGCGTCAAGTCTGAGTGAACGGGCCGCCGTCACCATGGGAGCGAGCTTGGACTTAGACGAGCGTGGATGTTCAAAGTGGTCCAATTTTGGTCTTCCATAGATACCTGTAATAGGCGTACAATCTTAGCCCAAAAGCACAGGTTTTCGCTGCTGGAATCGGGAAAGAGCTCAAGAACTGGACGAAGCAGCGAAGCTTTCGGTCTAAAAGTCTAACAACGCATTTACAAGGGTGATGTGCAGTCAAGACGGCCCGTGTTCCCCAAATACCCAAGGCTACGACTATAGAATGCCAACTATGATTTTGGCGTCGATGCTTTAAAGGCTTTGCTGATGTTGTCCCAGACGACACTTGGGCTCTGTGCAGCGTCAATGCCAGTCCAGAGACCCTTCTTACGGTAGTAGTCGACGACGGGGCCTGTCTGCGTGTGGTACGTGACCAAGCGCTTCGTTAGCGTGTCAACGTTGTCATCTGGACGCTGGACAAGCGGTTCACCCGTTGCGTCATCGGTCATGGGGGTTTTGGGCGGCCTAAATGATTGGATTTAGAAAACGAAAGCCGTGTTGTTGGCAGAACGTACTGGAATTGTCTGTGGTAACTCCGACCACTGGCAGGGTGAATGAGACGGCCAGTGATTCGAGAGATCAAGAGCTGGTCATCGATCTGAAGTTGTACGACGCTGTCCAGCTTCTCCTTGCGGGTCTCGAGCATGCTATCGAGTTTCTCGGCTTGGGGAATTGTCCGGGGGAACCCGTCAAGCACGAAACTAGACCCAGTGGTAAAAAGTCAGTTTGGGAGGACGATTGTCGTCATCTCCGCACGCACCCATTCTTGCAAGCCTTGTTATTCTCCAACTGGTCTTTGATCATGCCCACCATGATATCATCACTGACGAGTTCACCTGCGTCAATGATTTTCTTTGCCATGGTGCCCAGCGGAGTCTTCTTCGCTATTTGTTCGCGAAGCATATCACCAGTGGCAAGATGGCAGACACAGTACTCATCTCGTATCCGGGGTGCTTGTGTACCCTTGCCTATATTGAACACACCAAAGCCCAAGGGATATATCAGTCTCCGTTCGCCCTTTCATTCTGGAACCGTCCCGAGCTAGGCCACGAGGAAGATAAGACGAGAAACGCGACACACCAGCACCGGGAGGACCAATGAGGATAGTCCTGAGCTGCTGCGCAGGAGTTTTAGGCACGGCACTCCGTGCTTTCTCCTCGAGCGCGTGAATCTTGAGGTTCAACTGCGCGACGAGGCCCTTGAGGTAGTCGAGTTCGTCAGAAGGTGCCATTTTTTGGTGGTGGAACTGCTCCGGGAAAGGCAGATGGGCGAGGGCGAGGAAGTAAAGGTTGACGAGGAAGACCAAGTCCACTGGCAGCGAGGGACGTCGGGCAGTGGACGCTTCTGCTTGTGCGAATATGGTTCCGAGGACGTTATATTCGGAGTCGGGGGAGGCGGAAATGTAAATTCAAGCGGAGATGAACGGACATTGTGCGGAATGCCACCCGTGATCAAATCGATCACCATCGACTTGAATGTCTTTCCTGATTTCTTGCACGCAGGCGCTTTGGTGGCAGGGCTTACTGGAGTATCACCCGATGGGTCTCGGAGACCATTGGACTCAACAATCTCTCTCGAGAACTGATTCCAGTACGCTACGTAAGCTCTGACAAGCCGTTTCCATTGCCAAGCGACTAAGCTCGGGAAGGAAAAAAGGAGGTAAGCACAGCGTTCTAGTTGATGGTGATTGTCCGGCTCAACAGCTGATGTATACTTAATGTATCGCGACCTGCGCTCAGCAGCCGCGACACCGATAGCCCTTGTCACCAGTGTCCACCTTGTATTTATGGATCATTTGCAAAGGGCAAACACTGATTGGAAAATACTGTTTTCATTTGCAAACTGACGAGACGCGAGTGCTCGTGACAAATTGATGGCCTGCACATTGGGGAAGATTGCACGCAGTTGTGCTGTGGGGGGTAGTCAGATCCGCCGTGCCGCAAGAAGAAGACAAATTTCTCACCGGTGCTAATTTCGTACCACTTGAAAGACGTTGGAAGCGTATCTCCTTCAACGCAAACAAGCCCCGCCCAGCGATGTGGTACCATCTCGTTCATGACCAACGATGGAATCCTGTTTGGAGACCCGTCGTTGAATAATGCTCAATTTGCATGTATACGCTAGCTCGGTTCTCATCCTTCCCACTGCTAAAATGTTCACGTACGCACCTGGCAGGACATACGACTATTTGTCGGCGTATGCGCCTGAGACAACGCTGCTCTCGGGGGGGACTATGATGACACGAGGGGCGCTCTTTCTAGCCTTGGAGCAAATCCCCTCGACCTCGTTGGGAGACGAGCAGCTCGAACGGTGTTCATTCAAGTTCTTGGGGATCCGTTCAAACTGGTAAGCAGACCTTCGGTAGATAGGATCTGATGTCGACCCATGACATTAGTGCAGATAGCCTATCGACATCGGGGACAGCGTTGCTCAGCCGACTTGCCAGTGTTCCAATGTCGTCAGTATCCCAGCTCACGAAGGAAATTCTAACGTGGATGACATGATGGGCGCTGATGGCATTTACATATACGTCTGAGGCCTGAGGTAAATCATTATGTCTACTGAGAATATGTCAGTATCGAATCAGTTGACAGGTTTGGTCTTCGGTGCTACAGAAGTGAGCATGTCGCCATCTCAGCGCTCGCCTTTATGTACACCGACAGCAATGTCAACAGCAGAGGGGAACGGCTGGGTCACACCGGGCCTCGTACACCAATCCTAGCAGGCAGGCGGGTTATCTTGCTGTCGCTTGCCTGACTGAGGATAGTAATAATGGACGTTCATAAGGGAGGTCAACTCCCTCTACTTGCCTACCGTAGTGCCAGCTCGATATTCATCACGCAATCTTGGCGAACCAATCACACCCACGACTTGGAGCCTGTTGGCCGTTGACGAAGGGGTTCGACGTATGTATCTCTGGGATGTGACACGGATTCCGACGGGAGTGGTCTCGCGAACGCAAGCCAAGTTCCGACCTTCTTGAAAATGTATCCGTCATCGAATCCTCCTAGACTGACTGAACAAACTTCCTTCTGCTCACGGCACACAGCTGAGGATGAGGTGCAAGAATCTTGAAGTGATGGGAGGACACTAGAGTCGGTACAACACCTGCATCACTGGATCAGAAGTTTTCGGGCAACATCCTATCAGAGCTTATAATCAATGTATTTGCTACAATCTTCCTGATTATCATCAAACTAATGACAAAGTCAGATACTGCCATACAAGGGACAAATGTATTGGCAGATGTAGCAATTCATGCATGTGTGCGCCACAGGGTGTCTGAATCTGTGTTAGTAAAAAATAAGGCCAGTGTTGGTGCAAGAGTAGATGGTATGTGTCATATTCTGTGTCACACAAGTCAACTCTGCTCCTCCAAGTCCACTTTTCTGCCTATCTCTAAAACTTCTGTCCTGTGCCTTGTTCCTTCATCCTTCATACTTTTGACAGACACTTGACATATCTATTAACTCCTTTTGATTGTCATATCCCATGCCACATAAGTCAACTCTGCTCCTCTGGAGCCCACTCTGGGCCAAGTCCACTTTCCCACCAATATGCAAGTCTGCTTCTCCACCTTTCCATTTCTCCACTTTTCTGCTTATCTCTAATACTTCCATTCCTGTGCCTTGTGCCTTGTCATTCATACCTTTGACAGATGTTTGACATGTCTAGTAAGTCCACCTTTTGATCATTTCCACTGACTCAGTTTGACTTGTTCTGACTCACATTCTGCCCAACTCCGGTACTCCAGTGTCCTCTGTGTTCACTTGTCACCATAGTATAAAAACCCTTCTTGTATTTTGTATTCTGCAGTTTGAATATTGACTTTAATCACCCCTCTGCTCTGTCTGTCTTAAGTCCCCCTCTCAACACTTGAAGCTAGTCTTCTTGTCATCACTCTGACCTTCTGATCCCCCACTCATCCATTGCTCTGCTTCTCTGCTCCATCATCACTCCATCACTCTGCTTCACCATCACTCCATCACTCTGCTCCACTGTCACTCCTCTGTGTCCTTGGTGAATCCACATCGGGTTGGATGACATAAGAGGATCCCACAGTAGTATGAACTACTGTGGGGAGTGCAAGGCAACACACAAATGCTGGTGGGTGTGCCAAAAGGCCCCTTCCTGCTTGATGACTAATGGGTTCCCATGGTAGAGACTCCTACCTCCCATTGCCAAAACCCACATTGCAACCAATCCAGTTTCGGGTTGTGCTTACCTAAGTCATGCACACTGACTAAGCCAACTCCCGAGATAGGACATTAGATTGGTAGTTGGAATCCTAAACAGGGTCAGATAGACAAGTGGTAGGGGCAGCAGTGAAGCCCCCTGATGAGAACTGTTGTGAGTTCCAAACCACTGTCAGCCGCTTTCTTTATTTGCCCCTTTTCATACTGTACATGTGACCACATCACATGGCCCAGCCCTAATCTTAGAAGAGGGGTGTCAGACAGATGAATAAGCAAATGGATGGCCTGACATGTCCTCTTGTGTACACAGACTACATGCTATGTTACTCGTGCCTCACCACATAGTATAGCAACTTCTCCACCAAATACCAGACTGAACTTGGACAAGGGTGCAACACATAAGTTGAAGCCAAAGTCCATTCCAGTACCTCCATCAACTCTGGACAACCTGGGGGAACTGGACTTAATAGTATATTTGAACTCACACTTGTTTGAGTTTGCTAACTCCTATTTTCATGGCTGGAGTCTGAACCCATTCTCAAACACTTCAACAAAACCCCTCCATTACTTTAATGCTACCACAGCTCAGCTCCTTCATGAGTGGTTGCAGAAGACCTGACACAGTTAGCCAATTCTGCAGCTTCTCCTCCCATCACATCAATGCATCTGCCTCCAGCTCTTGCCTCCCTCCTAACATGCCAAATCCACCTCCTCACAGCAGTGCATCTGCTCCACCAGATTTTGACCCACCTGGAGATGGTGAACCCAGAGATGATGACCTGAGAAGCAATGGAGATGGAAATCCCTTTGACAACAATGATGATCATGCACCCCTTCCACCCAATTCCATGATGGTGCTTGCCAATGCCATCTGTGGCTTCACTGACATCACCCATCACAACATCACTTCTGAACCATCCCAGCACACCAAAGTCCAGGAACCAGACACTTTTGACAGCACTGACACTCACAAAATCCATGCATTCATTGTTCAATGTGATGAGCTTAATTTCCAAGACCATCCCCATGCATTCTGGACTGACCATGCCAAAGTCACCTTCACCCAATCCTACCTCAAGGGCATGGCTCTTGAATGGTTCAAGCCCAACCTCCTTCACATGGAAGATCTAGACCTCCACCCACTTTGGATGGATGACTACCACAAATTCCCACTTGAACTCCAGACCAATTCTGGTCCCCATGACCCTGCTGCAGATGCAGAACATCAATTAGACAATCTCTCCATGACACACCCCAAAGGTTGTGAAAAGTTGTAAGGGAAGAGGGGTCAGGCATGAACTGAAAAGCCAATAAAATGGACACCTGTCAGGCCACTTGCTTAAATATTTGTGCACATGGCTCTGACAATGCAGAATTGTATGGACACAACAGTGCAGCTGTAGTATTTGGGTTAATATTACACATCATCAACTTCTATTTGCTGGGTGGGCATCACAGATATAGATTTTTCCCAACTCCCTATAAGCTGGGGAAATATAAGATTACAGAGATCTTGAATCTCTAGATCAGTGACATAAGGTTCCTGCATCAAAGTAACCCAAACCTCTTGGAGAGTTGAGGAAACATATGTAAGAAAAGACATTCTAATATATCAAACACATACCAGTGTACATGTCCTGCTCAAATTCATGAATTATAGGACTAGCTCGGACATATTGCTTCCAAATAGTGTACATATGGTACATGGTTCCCCAAATGGTGTCTTTGACAGCCACTATCAGAATGGTCTAGTTAGAAATATAACCACATCACCAAAGCTACCAGAGATGGGAAATAGAGATAGTGCTTTAAACATTTGTTAAAATAAATGTGTCATTTGCATATATCTATATATATATAATGGACTTACCTTGGTTGATCTGACTTTTGGGATCCATCAAAGGAATCAAGTCCAGATCCATCATACCAGTGGTAAATCATGATACAGTTCAAGGATAATGTGACCACCATAAGTAGTCTATTATCCTTGAACTGTGTCATGATTTACCACCGGTATAGTGTTGCTGCAGCTTCAAGCTGCCATTTTTTATCTCATCCATTTCACCACAGATCTTTATGCATGTAGGGAAGGAAATGCAATTTCTAGTCACACCTACTAGCTAAAGAAAGAATTACATGGATCAGACTGGCCAATGTTGAGTTATATCACTTAAGCTATTTGTCAGCTCCAATGAAACCAATTC
>KN825093.1:0-32358 GCA_000827395.1 Paxillus rubicundulus Ve08.2h10 | reverse complement strand
CACCAACTCTGCATTTCCAAAATGTCGGAGTTCATACCTCCGCTCTGCCACCAGGCGGATCCACTTGAACTTTCAGCACCCACTCAGAATCCATGCGGAATTCATGCAGACTCTCATTACATCTCATCATTCTTCACTTGTCATCACTCCTGAGCCTCCAGGGATGCTCCATCACTTTCCTACATTGCTTAATTCCATTCCCCCCTTGTTTCTGTTCCTATTCCATTTATTATCATTAGCGGGCACTTCTCTGCCCACTCCACTACATATATATACTTAGTTTTCACTTCAGATTCCTCAGTCATTATTTGCCCCTCTTTGGCAGTGGCTGAGGTGAGTTTCCTTTATACCTATTTACTACTCCTAGCTAATCCCTAGTAGTCTGGGCAATCACTGCCCTATTATAGTTTTTGTCATGCTTGTCAAGTGGCACTTTGTGCTCATTGTGGTGAAGTTGGAGGCATAGCCCTGTAGACCTGAAAACCAACTTGATTGATGATGTGCTATATAGCAACATTTCCAGGTAAGACCTAAGCAAACCATGAGAACAATCCAATACTGTACCACTTCAACCTTAGGTTTGTCAATTTGCCAAAAGTCTGGACTATTTCTTATTGGGGCACATCTGCAAGAACTTTTTTAAATATTTTGTGACAGGTGACAAACCTGAAGTTGAAATGGTACAGTAGCTACATCATGGTTAGCAACACACAAATGTGCTTATATATATTATTATATGGCCACAATCAGGGTTGCAGGCCCAGGGGAAGGGTGATATTTTTTTAATCACTCAAGTACAGATGTTTTTCTTGTATTAGCAGCTCATGTCAATGGTTTGCTTTCTTTTGGTACTCTGTTGCCCACTTCCCCCATAGTAGGCAAACCCATTTGTTTTGTCATGCTTGCTGTGGTGTGCAAGAGGTGTGCGAACTGGCATCCACTCAATGACACTTTTTCACTTTTTCACACAGCCAAAATTTCACCTCAGACACCACATGAGAAACCATGTGACAACATCCAAAGACAGTAAGAAATGTGACCTACACGGTGCAAGCAGCCCAAGCAAACTACACAAATTCTGCAACACTTAGACTTCATAAGTCCCCCCTTCATCAATCATCCCCTGGTAAAAAGTTGATTGGAAGTATTATTAAAAAGTCTAAGAGGAATTGGGGAAACAGAATAAGTAGAAAGTTGATGTTTATTAACAAAAGAAGTGTCAATGAAACAATCAGTTGAACCACAATCTACTAAAGCAGGAGATTTGGGACAAGAGATGGAAGGCATAAGGGCTTTGGGGCCAGAAAGAGCAGATGCATTGAGACAGATCTCCTTAGTTGCACAGTTGGGATCAATGCAGCCTCCTTCCTGTGCAGAGTTCAGAAGGCTGCACCCTATTTTGTTGCCTCAGAGGTTGAGGCCTCTGGTTTGGCTTCCAGAGTGGTGGTCTTGGCTTCTCAGGCTTTGGACGTGCAAAAAGAAGACTTCTGGCAATCCTTAGCCATATGTCCTGCAGCCCCACAGAACATACACAGCTTCAAATCAAAGTGGTGTTTGCATTTCTTGGCAGTGAGATGTCCATCCTTCCCAAGTTTACTGGATAAATCAGATTGGGGTTTCAGGTTAGGCATTGAGGATTTCCCCTTGGAGGATGACAATGAAGCGGCAGGAGTTGAAGAGGGAGTGGATTATTTGGCAGGTTTCAAGGACAAGGTATTTGGGGTGTTCTTGGGTGTCAAGAACTGAGTTCCTGAAGTCTTGGTCTGATAAGTGACCTCAGATTTGTGTTCCCAGTACCTGCCATTGATGGTCTGCATGAGAGTGCAAAGTTCCCCAAGAGTCTGAGGCTTCCCAATATGGGAAATCTTGTCCTTGATTCTGTCAGGGAGTTCATTTTAGAAGTGGTGTCTTGCCATAGCCCCTGACCTGGGAGGCTAGGCAATTGAACTCAACAACATACTTGTTGATGTGCTGGCTATCTTTCATCAAAAGATGGTCTGACTGATGCTCAACATCACCAACAAAATTGTGGGGGCTGAAGTTGGTCTAGGCTTGAGGATGAATTCCTGGTACAGGCAACTCCCTCATAACTGATACCCTCAGTTTGCACTGTGGTATCAGATATCAGGGGGTATTGGGCCAATGAGAGGTCAGGTACTGAGGGGATAAAACACTTGAAAATTCATTTATGTTCATCTAGTACTGTACTACAGAATTACGAGTCTTTTGGAGAGAAATAAGAGGTCAACTTGGTGGGCTTCATGGCCTGCATCTCCTTTGCATGCATCCTCTGCCTGAATGAGCCCAACATCACCTCCAACTTACGAGCAAAAGGATCATCAAGATCCTTCATGAATCTTCACAACAACAGTGCTGCCTGGAGGGCCTCGTTGCGTGTGGGCGGAGGTGGACCATCAACTTCCGAGTCAAGTTCATTGCCACTTGCTCATAAAAGTGTTGACTCTGAGTCCTCCCACAACCTCTTTGCCTCCATAACTGCTTCATATATATCCTTGTCTGTCACGTCAAAGGTATGGTGAACTTCAACAGTGGGATTGAGGAGTTCTGAGATGTCCATTTGATTTGCAGGTTGGAGAGCACCAGTCGACACCAAGTCATCCAGAACGTTCAGAACGAACTTCTCGGCTTCTGCAGTGGGATCATTGCAAGGTGCAGGGTTGGGAGCGACGTGGATGAGAGATGAAATGGGGACAGGGGGTTGAATGGGAGGCAGATCCAAGTTGGGTAAGATACCCGCTTTGCGCCAGCAATTGCAGATTGTGGTGGTGTCTACTTCATGCCAGGCTTCATCAGCAAGGCACATTGCCTCGAGCTGGTCAATATTGTAGATCTTGGAAGGAGTGGTTCCTGATTCATAGAGGTCGATGGCACACTGAATAATTTTTGCATGGTAATGTGCTTTGAAGCAACAAATAATTCCCTGATCGTTGGGCTGGATGTGCGCAGTGAGGTTTGGTTCAAAATTTTCAACATGAATATTGGTGAGTGTATTGGCCCAACATGACCCAAGAAGTTGTCCTGCAGGAGAAGAATTTTCCTTCCCTCCTCCCTGAGCTTCACATCCCACTCCAACAACCACTCTTGATAGAGCACACCCATCATCCATGCTTTGGCATTGTTTCGATAGTTGAAGCCGAGTTGGGCTCTGGTCTTGTTGTTGAACACGTGGGGCTTGTGCACCTTCCCAATGATAAGTGGTGCCAATTTACTTGATCTGTCTGCATTAGCCGTGAAAAGATAAGTTAATCTGATTTTTTTGCCCTTGACACCCAAATGCTGCTTGTCGGAGAGTCCTCAATCAGGTGGCATACTGTTAAAATTAACTTGACTTGAGATTAATGACTGTATTTGAAACCAAAGATACATACACATAGAACAGTGCAGACTCATCAGCATTGAAAATGTCACGTGGTTTGTAGCCTTTTTGTTTGATTAACTCTTGCATTTGTAACTGCTCCTTGTCAACAGTGTCAGGTGTGGTGGAGGCAGCCTCACCATGACATTTCATCTGCTTCAAGCCACTTCATGACTTGTATTGACTGAGCCACCCTTTGCTCAACCCAAGACGTTCATCATTGGGGACGCCAGCAAGATCTGCAAATGCCTTCCACTTCTGGCACATAACCTCACCCATCAGCAAGAGCTTATCAGCCATCACCTTGGAGACCCAAAGATCCAGCATTTCTGTCACCTCTGGATGCTGTGTCTGATGCACTCACTCGCTTCACAGAATGAGACAAACCTGTGCTGCTCTCATACTCTGCTCACCACTTTGCTTCCAGCTTGATTCAATCAGAAATTCTTGGCTGCATAAGGCAGAGGTTGGGATAGATTTCATTGACATGCTTCACTGTCTTGACCTGAACCTTGCCATTGGCATGATGCCAGTTTAGGATTTCAATTCTTTGTTCAAGTGTCGCATTTTCTTTTTTGTGAGATTTGACTGGCTGAGCACATTTTGGCTGGTTAGTCTGTGTGCTCGCAGGCTCTGTAGGACCTACAACTGAACTCAGTAACCTTGGATCTCAAACATTGGAAATGTCAAAAATCATATGTTTGCGCTTCTTTGATGGAGCAACACTTGTCTCACCACTCACCTCTGTTAATTTCTGCACAATGGATTTTTCTCCCAAGTCCAACCCTTCAAGAGCACTTTCATAATCCAAAGCCTGCTCCAATTTGTCAACCACACACACTTCATCCACCAAATTCCCAGCATTGTCTAACCACTCTTCATCAGCCTCCAAGATTGGTTGATTAGCCTTTAAGGTGGCCTTAAGTGCAGCCTTTCAGGCATGGGTTTGATTTTGTAGCTCCTTTAGGCCTTTTTTGAGAGTGTCAATGGGTTTCATTATGACGCAGAAGGGAAAAGAAGTGTTGATGCTGTCATGTTGGAACCATGAGACACAGATCATACAATATAGATTTCCTAATTAGGCATTACTTATCAGTTATCCCACTCAAAATAAGTATCAGTTATTGGTTATTGGTTATACATACAAAATTACTGCAAATGAACTCAGGAAATCCAAAAATGTATCGGATATCAAAGAGTATCGGATATCTAGGGTATCAGTTATGAGGGAGTCGACTGTAGTTATCCATCCAGTCCAGGCAGAGTGTCAGGTCACCCATTTGGAGGAGGTCAGGTTCAAACTGTTCAAGGGCCATACCCTTGAAGTAGGACTGAGCAAAGGTGACCTTTGCTTTGTCAGTCCAGAACATGTGAGGATGGTCCTGGAAGTTCAACTTGCATTGGACTAAGAAGGCCGAAGCTTGCGAGGATCAGTCCCATCAAACATGTCAGGTTTCTGCAATTTTGTGCACATGAAAGAGTTGTCAGTGTCAGGGTCTTGGCAATTGAGCTGGGCAAGACCATGGACAGCTTTCATGAGAGCCATGATGGGGTTGGGCAGAAGTTTGTCAGGATCAGGCTGGTTGCTGAATAGGCTATTGTCATCATTGTTGTCAGGGATATTGTCAGGCCCATCATCACCCCTGTTTTCAGGTGGGTCAGGTTCATCCCCAAAGGGACAACAGGGAGGGTGAATGGATGGAGTGGGCATAGATGGAGTCCAAGATGGAAGTCTGGCATGGGATGCAGATTCTGTAGCCAGAGAAGCACAATGTGACAAGAGACTTCAGAATTGCTTAGTGATGGGAGTTCCCCAATGTGTGGACATCAAGGAGCTCAAGGCACTTTTCTGAGCTGACTGAGATGGAGCAGCATCTATGATTGGGGCAAGGCATGTTTGAGCATGAGTCTGAATAGTAAGAGACATGTTTCTGAGATAATATGAAGTCAGCAAACTCACAGAGGTTTGAGTTTGAATATACTGTCAAAGCCCAGGTGTCAATCCCAAGGTTTCTGGAGAAGTCTGAGGGATCATGGGGTTCCAGACAATCTCTAAGGGGTCTTGGCTTCAGCTTGGGTGCTGTGCCCCTGTGCAAGTCCTATCCCTTGATTTCAGGTGAGAGGTCAGAGTATCAGTCACAAGTTCAACTTAAGACTGAAGAGGATGGATCAGAGGGAAGTCAGAGACTTCAGCAGAAGACAGGGATTGAGATGATTTATAGTTGATATTCAAACTGAGGAAATACAGAGAGTTTGTAGGGTTTTTATATAAAAAGTCCTATAGGACCAGAAACAGAAAGACATCAAGGGTTTGGGAAACCCAATGACAGTGTGCAGCAATCCAATGTCAAGATTACAAAGAAAAGGTGTCATTATGGTGAATATGAGCAAGGGATTAGCAAGCTGGGAGAAATGATGACAAAAGAGAAAAACATAATCAGAAGGAGATAAGACAATTTTGGAACAGGAAACAGATATCAGAGTCGGAAACAGAGTCATGAAATATCTAAGTACAGTCGGGAAGCTCAGGAATGTGTCGGAAAGCATCAGGGTGTGTCGGAAAGTGGTTATGAAGGATGGGAAAGTTTCGCCATATGACAACTAGTTACAGTACTTACTATTGAATAGAGGAAGCCTTGACTTCTTGGTGAGCTGTAAAGATGACTTTTGATGTTGGCATGGAGTTACTAGGCTAGGCTTGAGAAGGCTTGATGGCATCATGGGCTTTGATGGCCTGATAACATGTATATAACCGATTTCAACACAACAACGAATCATGCCACGGTACAACCTGGTCAGCGTCATCGAACGCATGCGACGTTCAACCGATAGCCAAATGTTTTCTAGGCAAGGAAAAATAACCACGCCCACTTTCTGGCTCTCTGTCGGGGAAGCAAAAAAAAAATCATAGCAGCAACTTGTTTCGATCAAGTGACCTCGGGGTTATGAGCCCCGCGCGCTTCCTCTGCGCCATGCTGCTGTATTTGCAACCGCACGAAAGCATACACGAGTCGACTCGGCACCCGCTCTTCCATGTTGCTTCGAAGTGCAGGACCATAAACTTTGAAGTAACTGTAGGCAAAGAGTGCATTGTGGCAGGTAAACAAAATAAATTATCCATTCGATGCATCTGCGTCGATGTATCAGGTAAGCTCCAGTACTTCCTCACCCAGAGGAATCGCAAAAAGTAAATTAGCAGCAACTTGTTTCGATCAAGTGACCTCGGGGTTATGAGCCCCGCGCGCTTCCGCTGCGCCATGCTGCTATGCTCAATCATGTGAAACTGGCACAATTGAACAATGAGTTATGGTGTGATATCCAAAATCGTGGTTGCGTCTTCCAGCTCCCACCACCAAGATGGCAGGCAACATCCTCTGGGCCCATCTTCTCCGCAAAGACCTAGTGGCCAATGTGTCTCCTTCACAGATCCCACCCTTGGCACCGCTGGACAAAACTGGTACTTCGATGCGGATGTTAATCCATGATACGCAGGCAAACCTAGAACAATTCTCGGTCAGATTAGACAGTTTATTGCAGCGGGTGGAAGACTGCAAGGCCCAGGTACTCAACTCTAACAAGCTCCTGGACAATGAACGGGATAGGGTTCTAACGGAAATACTCGACATTGGTATGGGTTATGTTTAAACTACTCCTGTAAGCTCATCCGTGTTCCCATAGCAAACAGATGTCAATCAGAGTTGAAGTCGCACGTCGGGACACCTGCCCAAGCCCACGCACTTGACCTCGTCCATATATCTCAGCTGTCAACTGAGAGAATCGTGCAAGCGCTGGAAAAGCGCATAGATGCTCTACAAGCGGTCAGTTTAGTCGAGTTCCGACGTTATCGAATTTCTTAGCGATCTATACAGCTGCTTCAGACGCACACTCACGCCATGCAGTCCATTCAGGACCAACAGAATAACATACTGCGTGCTGTCATCCCACTAGTTCCGTTAATGCAGAGCGTTCCGTCTCAAATCGACCAAATAAAAATGGCGTTATCAGACATGGTCTCGGGCGCTGTTTCGAGCATGACAAAAAGCATCGATGGCATCAAGACTACCCTGGCCTCCTCCGATTTGACTCACGGACAAGAAAGACGATTCGTACGATCCTCCACACAGATGCCCTTGTCGTATAAAACAGCTTCAAGCTCACGTCGGAAGCGATCGAGGTCCATGGCCCACAGTTCGTCGAACAGTCCTCGAGAAATCAATGCTGCCCTCTCCTCTCCCTCGGCCGGTCGCGATCACGGACTTCGCCTCTCCAGCTCCAAACGGCTACGTCTCGATGCACCGACGCACTGCCTTGCACCGACGCACCTTTCTCGTCAGTTGTCACGTCCAGCTTGGCCACCAGCATCCATCGGATCTGCCCCACGGCGTTCCGGAGTTGTCAATTTGACTGCTATCCCGCGGACACCGCAAACGCCTAGGCAGCCACTCGTTGACTTGATCCCGCCTTCTGAACTTTCGAACAACATGGTTCCAAGGGCCACGCAAAATATTGCAGAGTTGACATCTCCACTAGTTGAATATATGCGCTCGGATGAGACTCTACAACCGCCCGGTGCGACGTCACCCTCAATAGTTGCGCAAGATTCGGTTTCTGGACCATCGCTCCCTTGGATACCTGCCCGGGAAGCTCCGAATGACGTGCAGGACTCCGTCGTTAGTCTTGGTCAACGACAACCCATCTTGCCCGTCCATGCAGTCGACTTGCCCACCACTGGAAGCGCAGCTCCGAATTCATCGAGCGATCTCAGCAAGGACGCCATCTCGAAAGCTATCAAGGTCGAAGAAGTTCTGCGGCCTGGGTTAAGCGGAATATTTTCTATCCCATGTTCTCCCTTGTCCCCTGTACCTTCGCCAACGCCGCCCCAGCCACTTCCCAACCCAGATACGACGGCCGCGAGCGTCATACGGCCTCCAACACAACAGCAATCTCAAGCACACCACGACGAAATTGCCGCCCTGCATTCTCGTACCTCAAAGTCTATTCGTGAAGTTATCCAGGCCCCTCACACCTCTTCCAACCCGTTGTCCTCGAATTCTGACACATCGCAACCGAAATCGATGAGCTTGCGCGACCGTCGAGCGCAGATGTCTGTGGTAGGTACCCTGGTCTCCACTTTCCGCGTCAGTTTATAGACAACCCGTTCTAAACTTTTACAGCTTGGGCGTACGGAGACCAGACGGTTTATTCCGCTGGTGCCTTGGTCGGACGAAGAAGAATAAAGTTTCCTTGGCCCGTCATTTTTGTCGCTTCTGGGTTTCTTCGCGTACAGCTCCTGTTGCCTTGAATACGCACTACCATAGTGCTGCCATGTGTATATACGCACCCCAAGTACATTCTTATGGTTTTAGATGAACACCCGTGCATACAATAAACCGAGTGTCGGTTGAGCGTTGAACGTTTGAACCCCGTACTCCGACTCCTCGTACATAAGTGGGACAGGGCGGGAAGCAGCCCTGATAGTAATAACGCTGTTACGGTGCAATTGGGCAGGTTTTGTTCTACACATTGGCCACAACGAACGCCCACTGGCAGCACAACTCGACCTACTGAGAACAACACATCCATGGCGGAAATACAACCAGTCATCGCTCCTCAACAGGAAGACGGTTCAAATATCGTTCCAGAGACCACCGTGCAGGAGGCCCTGACAGAACCCCCACCAATCACCGAACAAGAGGTGGGAGAATACAGAGAACAAGATCGTTTCCTCCCCGTGAGCTCTATAGAGGCCCAACGTCAACAAGTTGCGCGTCCTTACGTCTTCCTGACCGGGTTCCCTAGATAGCGAATGTATCGCGTATAATGAAACAATCGGTGCCGTCGACCGCCAAGATAGCCAAAGATGCCAAAGAATGCGTTCAGGAATGCGTGTCAGAGTTCATCAGCTTCATCACTTCTGAAGCAGCTGAAAAGTGTCACATGGAGAAACGCAAGACCATTGGAGGAGAGGATATCTTGTACGCAATGGCTACGCTTGGCTTCGAGAACTATGCGGAAACATTGAAGATTCACCTAGCAAAGCTGAGACAGGTGCGAGGGCATCCTTCGAACGTGCTATTCAGTGTCCTCAAGTTTCCGTCTCACTGGCAGCACCAAGCAACTGGAAGCTCGTCGCATCCGCACTCAGGGCACGGAGAGGACGCATGAGGAAGACGCCCCAAAAAACTGTGCTGCTACGCTCACTTGTATCTCATAGTGACATTGTATGATAAGTTGCCAAGTCTCCACCTTGTACTGCATGTATCAGACATGCTCGTACGGAGCACATAGATGGTTTTGACACCGTCCTTGCACACCGCTTTTCGACTTGTCGATAATTGAGAACACAGATGTTTCGAGCCAGTCCAACTGAGACCCAGCGTTTCTTAAGTTCCAAGCTGGGAGCCCTGAGAGCGTTGTCCAGATCCTCAGGCCTCGTTCTCAAAAAAATTAGCCCCGAGCAATATACAAGTGGGTACTAGGACCTACCTGTCAAACTTAAGTTAACATGTCTTTCCTTTCATGTGGATGACTCGGAGCTTAGCAAGTTGATTCATGCGGTCACGGCGTACGTTTCAACGTTGGAACGTTCACTATTGTTCCGTTGGTTTCGGATGCCTGTATCAATTCCAATCAGCATCACTGATGCGAACCTTGCGAGCCTTTCCTCTGGGATCCAGACCTCGGACCCCTCGACGACTCCTGACCATCAATTAATCAGTACAGTTGAGTATCTTGCCATGCGTAAGGCCGTAATGCATATTACCTCATAATGCACAGACCTACGAAGAGACAAAATACCCTCCACCACCCAAAATCCCAACTCATAATGCATGGCAAAGGTGGGAACCGAGGCTATGCATCATGAGAGATTCATGGTCTGACAAGCCATTGATCCCGAACAAGGGCCCTTGTGAATTTGACGATCCGATCGCATGTTTGATGAGCCTGTCAACGGCAAGGGGAAGAAAAACGTCACATGGGACAACTTGAAGGGGTCTTGACTCTTGACACAAGCAAGCCCCAAACAGCCTAACCTCCATAGTTACCTTACGTCCAATTCAACCCGTTCCGACCCCCCCCTACACCCTCCAGATGGAATGCCACTCTGCTTGTACATGCACCTACTTGCTATCAGGCGACGAGGGTCATTCAACCATCTTAACACCTCCTGATTGCACCCAAACCGAGCCAAAGACAACGAGGCAAGCCCTCAGGTTCAGAAATCTCCTCTGATCAGTGGCCAAGCTAATCTTCTAGTACAGGGTCTTCCTCCGTAGCCGCCCTAGTTCCACTGGCATCCCAGGCTGCCATCTGCAACTTATCTGCAAGGTGGTCGAGTAACGTTACTGTTGCACTGCACTTTGCAAGTCTCCTATTGGCTGAACAGGCCTTTAGCGACTCTAAAGCGAGGCTTAGCGGGCCATGTACCTGTACCATACCCAAAGTGGGTCAATTTTCAAACATTTATGAGCCTTTTTCGCATTTTTGGATTCCTGAATTGTGATCGATGGCCATTTGTGGCGAGGGCACTAAACAAGGGTCGAAAAGATGTACGGAACCTTTGCGACCACAAATCAACGATTACCCCCTATATAGCTCTATCTGCTTTGACTTGTCAACCTCCTCCATTTCGCCCCACCCCCAATTTCTCATAGAGCTCATCGGTGATGACAACGGCCAGCGTAACATTCTTCCAAACCCACACAGAATGCGTCCGCGAAGTAAGGGTTCATTGTCGTGAGCATACATCAAAATGACTGTTCATTTACTTGGAAAGCTAATATATGTTTCACAGTGGCTTCATTTGTCTTTCACATATGGGACACTATTCTGATGTTTGAAGATGAGGTAGAGTACATCTGGCCGTAAGGACTCTGGTATCAACTCCTTCGCAATTTTGACCACTATTCTATCAGCGCCCCATTGCAATCTTCAACCAAATTAATGTATCTGTTTCTCCGCCACATCCATCTTATCATACAAGGGTCAGCTCAACATCACCTTTTGAGCGCCTCGTGCGTCGATGCTGACAATCAATTCAATGGAAAGGGCGTATACACTCTCTATATCACACCTCACTTCTGGCTATGCCTCCGCATCAACCTGTAGATTGTCTTCCGCCTTCGGAGTGGTGATGATACAGATTTCGCACACCTGCGTCGAGTACCTACTTGCCACACGTGGTATGTTTTCTTCGATCAATCCGAAGTTGAAGGAAGGATCTAATACCAAGCGCAGCATATGCTCTCTTCAACAAGAATCGCTACGTCGCGATACTGTTGACCCTTTTAATCGCCAGTGAATTCGTAAATATGTGTATCAGCGTTTCCGAAATGGCGTCTGGTGTTCCGTTCGAAACAGTTTGTGTCATCATTTTAGTGCCAAAGAAAACGATCACGTCGGGGTACGTTTATCCATTCATTTTTTCCATCTCGAAACCAAACTTTCCCAGAATCATTGTCCCGATCACGCAGACAACTCTAGTTGGCTCGATCATTTTCAAGTCGATTCTTGCTAGGCATTCTGGTTGGGGGCGTACCCCCTTGGTGTCCCTTCTCATCCGTGAAGGGCTTGCTACATATCTTCTCATGATAAGTAAGCAATGCCAGGGCCGTACACGAGCGCGCATTGATTTTTGATATCTCATTTTCTGCAGTACTCTTCGGGTTTGCCGCAATTTGGAGTTTGCGTGAAGATGAACGGGCGATTTCGTTGGTTTTGTGCGCTGCTTTTCTGTTATTAGAACGGCCATTGTCTGACCTTGGCTCACTCGCACAGTTGGAGCATGTCCATGATGTCGATCTGCGTGAGTTCTACTTGTGCACCAGATCGATGACGCACGTCCGTCCCTCATACTTCCGCCTCTCTGTAGGGTTGTCGTCTTCTCATCAATATAGAGAGGCTTACAAGAAAGCACGAACGAGACATCCCGCCAATATTCACTACGCAGATCGAAATATTTGAATGAAGCTCCCTCTTCCTAGAACAGCCACCTAAGCTGTGTAACACACCTTAGTTTGAAGGTGCGTTTCTGCGTAGAGCTTTTCTCGCAGCGTTGACGAAGATGGTAGGTTCCTTTCCTCGGATTGGCGTCAACTTCGTCCACAAAGGAACAACCATGGAGCGAGTCTCGCCCAACCATGACGGCGTTCCAGTGACTTTTCCATGTCCGTCACAATATTCGAGAAGAAGTTCAAAAGGACAGGCTGGTTGGCGTGCGCTGCCCCTTGGTACACATCTATATAGCTCTCTACTACTTTGCACGATAGGCTCCCCACCTGTCAGCGCTTCCCCCCTCTCTAGATGCTTACATTGCAGTATCAACGCAGTACATTGGCAAATCTGGATGTGTCTTAGAGGCGGGGAGTAGTGCTTTTCCAAGGCCATCAGCGCAAGTCAACAAAATGGGTTCCTCGGAGAGCGTGTAGACCGATAACGGTCCGCCCCGCGAATAATATCTCAAAGAATGGAGCGTATTCATGCCATGCATCCATCACGTTTGCTGCCCACAAACTTGGAGTATTTTGACATCGTATCTCACTGTTAAAAATCCAGCATCATGGTCTTGCGGATTTCCCCAGCACTAGGAAAGGCTCGAAGCTGTTGGCCAGTACTTGCTACCACTATATGGGATGTATGGCAGTGATGCATAGAATCTATGTTTTCTCCTGGTCTATGCTCGGGATTCGACGCCAGACATCCAGTCCAGACTCCTGTTGCCTGTGGGGTGCGCTGCCTAGCAGGCCCTTGGAATGAATTACTCCGTATCCACGCCGAAAAGGATTGGTCGGTCATAGACGGTATATGAATCTGTCTCTTGGCAAATCAAACATACATTTTGCAACTTGCAGAGTTGTGATTGGCAGACACACTGACGAAAAAGGCAGGTCCCTGAGCCATACCAAAAGGGTCTGCTCGATGGGTCCTCGATGAGCACTTAGGTTTGTCGGCCATTGTCACTTAATGATGCATACCAAACAGCCTAACTTAGTTACTTTACGTCCGATTGAAACAAGATCTCTTCGCACCGGCACCCTCTTCCACTCCCAGGCTGGAGCCCGTATTCCAACCCCAACCCCGCCTTGCTATCGGGCGGCCAGTAGGTCATTCAAACATCTTAACACCTCCTGATTGAACGAGGCAGGCCACACCAGTCTTCCTTTGATCAATGCCCAAGCCTACCCTTAGTGCAGGGTTTTTCTCCGTAGCCGCCTAATACATGGCATCCCAAACTACCAGCTGGCCAAACTTTGATCGATGGCTATTTGCTGCGAGGGCGCTAAGCAAGGGTCGAAGATACGCACAGGGCCTTTCCCACTACATATAAACGCTAATCCCTTCTATGTAACTCCTTGTCCAGGTATCTGCTTTGACCTATCAGCCTCCTCCATTTCGCCCCTCAAATTATCATAGAACGCATTGATCATGACAACGGACAGCGTAACATTTTTCCAAAGCCACACTGAATGCGTCCGTGATGTCAGGACTCATTGTCGTGAGCATACATCGAAATGACTGTCCATTCTTCTAGAAAACTCATTCCTGTTTTATAGTGGCTTCATTTGTCCTTCACGTATGGGACACTACTTTGACGTTTGGAGACGAGGTAGAACACATCTGGCCGTAAGGACCTCGAAATCAACTCTTTTGTGTCCCTAACCACCAGTCTCTCAGCGTCCCATGGAAATCTCCAACCAAATTAATGTATCTGTTTCTCCGCCACATCAGTCTTATCATACACGGGTCAGCTTGACATAAATTTGTCACCTCAGTCGTCCATGCTCACAACTAATTCAACGGACAGGGTGTATGCATTCTCCATATCACACCTCACTTCTGGTTATGCCTCCGCATCAGCCTGTAGTCTGTCTGTCATATTGGGAGTAGTAACGATACAGGTTTTGCATACCTGCGTCGAGTACTTACTCGCCAAGCGTGGTATGTTTTTTTTTGAAGTTGAAAAAAGGGTCTAAATATCACTGCAGCATATGCCCTCTTCAACAAGAGTCGCTATGTCGCAATACTGTTGGGTCTCTTAATCGCCGCTGAAGTCGTGAATATGTGTATCAGCATTTCTGACGTGACCTCTGGTGTTTCCTTCGAGACGGTTTGTGTCATCTTCCCAGCGCCAAAGAAAACGACGACATTCGGGTACGTTTATCCATTGAATTTTTCTATCTCGTGACTAAACCTGCCCAGAATCATTGTCCCGATCACGCAGACGATTCTAGTTGGGTCTATCGTTTTCAAGTCGGTTCTTGCTAGGTGTTCTGGTTGGGGGCGTACCCCCTTGGTGTCCCTCCTCATCCGTGAAGGGCTTGTTACATATCTACTCATGACAAGTGAGCAGTGCTCGGGTTGTACGGGATGTACGCATTGATTTTTTATGTTTGATTTTCTGCAGTACTCTTCGGGTTTGCCGTGATCTGGTGCTTGCGTGAAGATGAACGGGCAGTTTCGTTGGTATTGTGGGCTAGTTTCGCGATGATCCGAACGGTCAAATGGCTGACCTTGGATAACTTGCACAGCTGGAGCATGTCCATAATGTCGACCTGCGTGAGTTCTACTCGTAGATGGGTGACTTACGTTTCTCATGTCCCGTGGCGTTGTAGGGTTGTCGCCTTATCACCAATACAGAGAAGCTCGGAAGAAACCAAGGACGGCACACTTCGCTATTATTGACTACGCAGATCGAAGTATTTGAAAGCCCCATTTCCTAGGACAGCCAATATTGAATACACCTTGGTATGTTTTTGTTCAGAGCTTTGCTAGTAGCATTGACGAAATGACGGATTCCTTTTCCTCGGCCCATCCGTCGACACTGACACTTGGCGTCAACTTTGTCTGCGTCCACAGAGAACGTTTTAACAAGGCTCTCGATCAACCCCGGATCGAGCCTCGCGAGGTCGAGCTCGATCACGACGGCGTTCTGGTGACCTTTTTATGTAGGCTACTCGCCCTTCGGCTGTCCATTACTCGCCACTATTTTACATGAATGATACCCTGCGCCTGTCTCAGTGCTTCCCCGTCTTGCCGCCGGTCTCGCCTGACTTGGCGTCATTTTTTGGTTCGAAGCCTAGTAATCTCCGCCCCCGCAAATTCCCCAGCACTTCTTATTTGTAGTCTGTACATCATTCCGGATAGCCTTGAATGACTGTCTTTAGCTGCCTTCCTTCGTGGTATGCCCAGAGGAGACTGTTGCCATCCGCCGAACGTTCACCCAGCTGTGCCTACCACTAATTAATAGCACACGCCCTGGCCAAGCTTTGCAACAAACAGGTTGACGAGTTCGAAGGCAGTATTCTGGTTCTAACATTGCTACTGGGCCAAAACCTCGGCACAAGTATTTGAAAGTTGCTGACCTAACAAACACCAACTACCAACTCTCTAATCGATCAGCGTGCAATCGAAAACCGAGGAAGTAGCCAGCAAAAACGGGCCTTCGTGAACTGGGCCCAGATGACATTAGCGGATACAGACGCGGTCAAATAAACGACAAAACGGAACGTGTGCGCGAAAGGAACGCGAATGCGAAGGGAGGGAGGGTGAGGAGGGTGATGCAAATACGCTACAACTAGCGAGATGGCGGAGCAGGTCAGAACAGGTCAGAACAGCAAGTGCGCTACGGCGGCTGACAGACGTACCTAGCGAGATGGCGGAGCAGGTTAGAAAGGGGTGAAGCTACCCCTAGTGCCGCCACCTCACTTGGGATCAACGATAACGTATGGAACATGTTAAGCCACAGGGGGGTTAAAGGTTGCTTCTAGGCCGTGGACGGCCAAATGGCTGTAGAGCTCGAGAGCGGATAGCACTAGATCGATGAGCCTCGTACAAACAAATTTCTAAACACAAGTAATCAACCGTCTTGAAGCTCGAACCCTTGATCGCACCTGCACCAGATTCATCGTCGCCATGCACTTGCACCACCTCTCCAAGCCCATCGAACGCATTACAAGGGGGTCGGGACTCGGGGATGCTAACGCAGATAACGTCGCTCAGGGACTGGCGCACGCCGTCGAGAACACGCATCCGTCTCAGGGAGGTGGTGATGTGACCCAAGGGATCCACGGCGCTGCACACAGTCACCTCCCCTTGCTGCACAAATTCGTGCCTCAGCTCGAAAAACTCGCCAATACGTACCATGTCGGCAACTACGTCGTTGACAGGAAGACTGGGCAGAAGTTCTTCGAGAGCATGCCCATCTATGCCCGGCTTGGCATGCACCTCCTGTTCTGTGGCAAGGAACAGGTCAAGCTGCTAGAGGGGAACAAACACATCGAAGACCTGCTCAGGGAGCAAAGCATTCGCGAAGGCAAGATTTACGACTCCCCCGAGTCCGTCAAGAACATCCCGTCGTTCATCAATACGTACAAGCTCTCATTGAGCGAGTTGCTGGAACCAGATATCCAACAGTACAAAAACTTCAACGAGTTCTTCTCCCGAAAGCTCAAGCCCGGCGCTCGTCCCGTGGAGAATGCAGATGAACCCAATGCATTCTGCTCCGCAGCCGACTGCCGCATGGTAGTTTATCCCACCGTCGACCTCGCACGCAAATTTTGGATCAAAGGGGACGAGTTTTCCCTACCCACCCTCCTGAATCTAGACGCTTCGGACCCCAAGTGCCTGGAATTTGACGGAGGATCACTTGCTATCTTCCGTCTCGCTCCTTCGGATTACCACCGCTTTCATTCTCCCGCAGATGCGACCATCCGTGGAAAGCCCACGGATGTCCCCGGGCAATACTACACGGGTGAGTGTCGACATCACGAAAGCGATCCGCGACGGCGTTTGATCACTTTGGTCGCAGTCAACCCGCAAGCCGTAAACGAGGCTAACCTCGACGTATTGTCCAGAAACAAGCGCTCCGTGCTGTACATGGATCACACCCCGTCGGGGAAGACGATCGCATTCGTTGCTATCGGCGCATTGCTCGTTGGGAGCATCGTTTGGACCGTCGAGGTATGTGATCGGTTCGTCTCCTTGGAACGCGTCTCTGACGAGGCCCCAGGAAAACGCGACTGTGAAACGTGGGGATGAGCTTGGCTATTTTGCATACGGTGGAAGTACTGTCGTTGCCATCTTCCCCCATGGCCTCATTACATTCGACGAGGACCTACTGAAGAACTCGGTGCCAGCTAACCCTGACGGAAAGGGTGCTATAGAGACGCTCATGAATGTCGGGTACTCTCTGGGACGTTGGAACAAGGACTAATATGCAAGCTCTTCTGGAATGGATGGGAAGGTGAAAGGTCATGTATTATTGGTCGACGGGAGTTCGGTTCTGGGAGGTGTGCTAAGTAGTATGGGCATATAAATGCTCTCAGTAAGAGGGGATTGAATGGCTTTCCTATGAATTGTGTACTTTGTAAAGATATGTTGCCTAGTCTCTACAAGCTCGTCGAAGGCTGCTCAACGTGGTGCACGGAATCGCTCCGAGAGATGTGCCCACTTTTCTATCGCAAGCTGACGATCGCGCCTCAAGGCTCAACTTGGCCAACACACATACAATTACCAACTCGTCTGTTCCCACCGAATCCTCACCTTGTCCTCGCCACGATGCTAGGAAGCGATTCCAAGCGTTCCAGGGTAGGATCAGGGACGCCACCGCCCGCCACCTTCCTCGGTGACCGAATTGATCTCCACTTGCGTCGGATTATTCGATGCATTGGGTTCATCCCGGTGGAAGGACGCGTAGCTTACGAACCCGAGATTTATCGCCCCCGCGATCTGTGAGCGTCCCGATCGGAAAAAAACGGGCCAGATCCTGCACACGCGTGGAATGGAATGCGGAGCAGTTCCTGAGGGGTCCCTCGGAAAATAGCGAGGATTACCCGACCCGCATGGTGTCGCAGAAACATCGTTGAACGACAAAGAGAAGACGTGCTCATCGTGTCGGAAGGTGGGGGTGATCACTCGGCGCTTGGAGTTATGGCCTTGGCCTTGGAACAGTCCTTCATCACGATCACGATCACGAGACTGGCCATTGTCCAACCATCGCCACCCCTCTTCTCCGATTCAGCAGCAGCGTGTAGCACTCTGCTGACTCCGCTCGGTTTGGGCCTGGAAAACCGTGAATTGAACCCGCTCGGCGTACTTGCTCACCTTCGATTCTGAAGTGGCAGCGATCGTCATCTCGGGATGATGGGTTCTAGGCATCGCTCCAGGCGGAGCACCTGAGCCTTATCGATCGAGCTGGCTCTTGGGAATCACTTCTTTGGACAAGCTGTCAAGACTCGACAGGCCTTCGTCGAACTTTTAGAACGACTGTGTCTTGTTTAGCTCAAACACCCACATAAATGTATTAGTATCGATACAGAACGCAGCAAAGCCTTGCGCTTGATCATCCGCCACTTACGTTCTGCTCACGATCGAGAAAAGCGGTAAACCGCGACCCATATTGCCATCACGCTGACGGGGCGTTAGTTTTTTTCGGCGGTCCTTGCAGAATGATCCACTCTCTGCTGCATACTCGGTCTGCACCACCCGAATCGGAAGGAGTGAGATCAGCGACAATGACGCTCGTCTCCAGTGATGGCCTAGTAGCAGAAAGGCGAGGTATAAAGGGTCGTTCGTTCTGAAGACGTCCTTCAGCGAACTTGCACAGACCCCACACACCATGCGTACCATGCTCGCCCTCGTCCTTTCTGCCTACTTTGGATACGTCGCCGCTGCCGGGGCAGAGATGGGCACCGGGAGTTCTCCGTCGCTGCAATGCACAGCCTGCCCTCCTTCCACGCAGGTGAATGGCACCGCATACGAATTGATCCCTGGAGGAGGTCCAGAGGCGAACGACCCCCTCTGCGCGTGAGTGGTTTCCACATCTTCGTGAGGGAACGCTAGATTGAAAGGGACACTAGTTACGGGCCCCCCTCCGGAGCGCCCCCGATTGCGTGTACCTATGGCGTAAGCACGCCCGTCACCAAACAAGTCGAGCTAAATTTTCTCTGCACAGACCGACGGGAAGATCCAGCCCGATGAACCGGCACAGTGTCCGCAAACCGTCTCGGTGACCGATTGCGAGATGTTGTAGCGTTGATCGATGTAGTGGAAAAGACGGCGGGGAATCTGGGCTGTTGGGCGATATGCACTGTCTCTGTAGAGTCGATTCGAGGTGTATCACTCGTAAGGGGAAGCGTTTGAAAGAGATGCATACTAGGAGTCAGAACACTGGGCATCGATGCCCCGAACGTGATGGAACTCTGCCCGTGAAGTGTGATGTCTTGAGCGGAATGATGGATCGAGTCGACGACACAGAAGTAGCGTGCAGGATTGGTGTCGTAGATGGGCGGCGTGACTGGATCCTGAAGCTCAAAGCCCGAGCGGAAGGTTCAAAGCATCGTGGATGCAGGAAGTTTGTAACAGGCCTCTTGATTCGTGTCTTCGGCGTCCAGCTCGTCGATGTGGAACATTGTCAGGGTGGAGAAACGTGCGTTGACAATATTTCTCAATGTTGCGAAAATGACCATAACACGCGCCAGTAGTATCATGCCACAGCACAACTTCTACACCGCCCCACGTCGAGTGGGATACTGCGTTTTGCAGTGATTCACGAAGCCGTCAAGCTGCGCAGTCTGAGCTTATTTCTCTCAAGCCTACCAATATAAGACAGCCGAGTCGCACTGCGGAAGTTCCAGCGTTGGACAAGGTCCTCGAAAACCAGACCCAACACCCCTCGAGCCAGTTAATACCATCATTTCCAATCGCACTGGACAGACAACCATGAGCTTAGATCGCAACCTGTTCACTCTCCTCCTGACCCCGAATACTTCAGATCCAGCTGGTACTGTAGTCGACCTCACGGACCCGTCCGGGACTGTGCACTATCGCAAGCGCCGTATCGTTGGACAGGTCTACAGATGTGAGGTGTATGGTAAGAAAACTTGTCCTCTTGCACTCCCTCGTTGATCAATCTCAGAACAGACCCACTGTCTGAGGCTTTGCTCGCTTCTGCCACTGCACCGAGTGCTACGACGAAGCACAAGACGCTGGAGCTGTACAACCCCTCCAAAGTCGTGGAATTAAAGTACACTGGTACACTCAGCTTTCGATGGTCATTCAAGTGGGAAGAGTGAGTGGTTTGTTTCCCCCCCGAGAAGGAGCTAAGTAGATCATCGACGTTCGTAGCCACGAGTTCGAATGGAAACGTGAAGAGTGCTTCATCATCCGAAAACCTGACCCCCCTGTGCTCGTTGCCGTGACCAAGGAGCCACCGGGCAGAATCAAGACATCTTCCATGCAGATCCTGGATTACAACCTCAACAGGTGCTATTTCCCTCCGTTGCGATATTGCAGTCCGTCTGAACGCTCTACGTCACAGGTTCGACATCGAGGACAAGAAAGGTCTCGAAATCGTCATCTTGACTGCTCTCCTGACCTTCCAAGACGCCAGCGATGCCCATCACGATCCAAGCGCGACACAATCTACGCCTATACAAACACCCTCTGCCACCCCACCGATGTTCAAGGCGTTGACTGATATATCCCCCTGGAGATCCTCCGGTAGCTCGTCACCCGCCCCACCCGTGCTTCCTCCGAAACCTGCACCCAAGAAAGGCGTCGAACGAATAGCCGAGTTACAGCGCGGCAGGGGACAAGTCAACGAGGTCACCGTCGTGGAGGAAGGCGCGGTCAAAGACTACGCAAAGTATTGTTCGCAGCTGTTGCAGGTAGTACCATGCCCTGCACCTCCTCTTCGCTCTCTTACCAGCGTGGTACATGCAGGACGAGGCCATGTTATTCATCAGCGTCCGCTCCTCGGATGCTGTGCAGGTACCCAAGGTTCTCCAGGTCGTGGAGGAAACCAAAAGGATGCGTCACAAAGCGGGTAAGGGCACGGAGAGATTCTGCGCTTCGAGTTTTCTGACTGCCTCGCGAATTAGGCGATCCCGACTTGCATCAGTACGTTCTGCACGACACTGAGAAGTCAGCGCCGAAGGGTCGCAGGGTTGTTAACTTGGATGGTGACGGCAAAGGAAAGAACGGGGAGTATAGTCCCCCGACCAGGCTCGTTGTGCATCTCAGCAAGATAGACATGCCGGAACTTCGCCCTCGAAGTGCTCGCCGAGATCAGACAAGCCGCCGCGACGACCGTGGTGGGAAGGACGAGACCAAGAAAGGTACGAAAGAGTGGGAGAAGCGGGACAAGGGCAAGGATAAGGACAGACGTCCGAACTCCAAATCACCTGCACCAAAACCCAGCGCGTCTCCCTCCAGCCCCACTAAGCTCCAACGACCCCGCTCGCAGCACTTTCTCGCGTCTCCGTCTCCCCATCAAACGTATCCTTACCAACCGCGCCGTACACAAGTCACCAGTCCTGTCATCTACACGTCTCCAGAGGTTCCTGCGCGGCCAACGTATCGGCAGTCGATGTACGGATCACTTGATAGTTATCATGACCCACGGGATCCCAACTATGGTCAACCCGTAAATGCACCCACGGGGCTTCTCGGGAGGCTCCTGGGCGGGCGGTGATACCCCCTGGACACTACTTAGTCTAACATGGATGCAAGGACGCCACAAGTTGCATATTTAACCCACAAAGTCACCGATTCGGAGATAGACTTGGCTTCTAGTATATCTGGATATATCATGCTCGTGATTGCTGTGGTCCTGTGGATCATCAAGGGATATAGTATGCATACCCCCACACATGAATTAATGTACCCTCTTTGGAAATAGCCGAGGCACGCGCGTAGGTATTAGGCTATGCCTTACGGTCCGTCACTTGGCAGGGTCTGGACTCGAGCAGCGTGGGACAAGCCGAAATCCAACTTGAGGGGAGCATCATGGAGCCGAAACTGATAACATTTATATCGACCGTGCGACCATCTAAGACCACAGCCATGAAAGTGTAACCGCCCAGTGTTTCACGAACATGCAATAAATAAAATGTGCAGTGTGAAATGCCGTGCAAAATTAAGTGGGGGAATGAGGGTAAAAGAAGGGCCTGTCAAGCGGTGTGGAATAACAGATGGTAAAATAAGTGGTAATCGATGTAGATACGAATGAAGAGGCGCATCAAGCGAGCCCGAAAGAGGCATCAAGTATGGTACTAGTGATAGCGATAAGGTAAAGTGCGCGCAAGGAAGGCAAGAAAAAACAAAGCATGCGACGTGCACGGCGGTCTCACAGTGAGACACCACCAATCTCGATGAAGCTGCGCCAGTTCCAGGCCGACAGATCGTCGTCCTTGAAGTCGATGAAACTCCTCAAGGGGAACCAGGTGTGGATGGTACTCCTCCGCTTGCGCGTGGGCCGCGTGGGTTTCGCAGGCTTGGCAGGACCACGCTTGCGAGAGAGGGCAGGCATGATTGCATCGGCTTCATCCTCGACGTCCGCCAGGCCACTCATGTCCTCGACGTGTATCTGAGGGACACGCGAGGCTTTGGTGGGTGCCTTGGACTTGGGAGTGCAGTTGTCGTCTTCATCGTCGCTGAAACTCATAAAGTTCGCCCTGGAACCTGCTCTCGGTATGCGGTTGGAGGCACGCGAGCGACCTTCGAGGCAAGCGAGTGCGTGCATGCGGCTCTTGCGACGAACATGAGAGCTGACGGACTCGGAACGCAAGGATGAGGGCTTTCCAGAGAAGGCAGTGGGCGAAAGCATCGGGCGGGGGATGGACGGGGCCGGTCGCGAAGCCATGGTACGAGATGAGAACTCGGTGTTTACAGGAGATGGAAGCGTTGCTGATGGATGCCGTGAATTGGAGGCATTAGGAAGGTCAGGTAACATGGTCGAGGGAGCAGGCTTGGGGGAAGGAATGTTGCGCAGTGATTCTTTGGATGACCGGCGGCGGACGGGCACAAAAGGGATGGGAGGAACAGCTGTCATGATCATGTGTTTTGCGTGTCGTCTGCATGCAGGGTGAGAATGGAATGTCGTAATGAGCGAATGGGGAACAAGAACACGTACGAGAGGTCATGAGTGGAGTGTAGGTCGGTAGTGGCAGTCCAGCTTGTGGACTTGGACATGATAGAAGGCTTTCGCCTGTGGCCTGCGACAGGCTTGTTGTATTCTGCGAGATCGAGGTAGAGGAAAGAGCGAAGCTCGAGGGTGTCCCTGTTACTCGTCTGGAGGGTGAAGTAGAAAGCAGAAGCGTCGTCAGAAGCGGGAGATTTCTGGGACAGGTTGGAGGCGGAGGCAGTAGCGTCTAGAGGGCTGCTGCTCGCTGGGTTGGACGAAGAGGAGCTCGTGCAGCGCTCAGCGAGGAGGCCCAGGGTGAAGAGAGGAGAATACGAGGGGTGGATCATGGTTGGGAAAAACAAGGTAGGGGTAGGGAGGAACGAGAGAGAGCTTTATAGCTGGGTCGCCAAGAGCAATGTGTGCAGACAATTCATGCAAGTTAATTTTTCCAAACAGCGCTCTCTCGGAGCAGCGCCGTCATATTAAATGATGCAGTGCTAGGGTCAGTCGGTGCGTCGAGATCCCAAATCGGGCGAGTGGACATGCCGTTAGACGGTCGCCATGTCACATAGCCATGGACACGCAATGGGGCTCGAATAACAAGCCATAGCCAGGCCGCCATCAGCGAGCATCGTGTCCCGCTTCATAAACGTTCCCGACGTATCATCAACGTTCTGTGCTACCCGGCTGAGCGCTCGGGGCTCCCTCCACGTGTGCAAGCTTCTTCATTCCAGGTCGCCATAGCGATTGGAGAGCTCAGAGTGTCGGACCACGCTTTGACCCAGATCCATGGCACAGAAACAAAGCAACGGCGAGTCGCACGTCCCAGCACACCTGAGGCTGAGGGACGAATCTGGCTCGGGCTACGAAGCAACGGACACGTCAAACCTGTCCCTTCCCAAGATACATATGGCACAATCATTGCTGCAGCCCGGATCTGGAGTCTGCCTTCCATTTGCTTGACTAAACGCGAGTCAGTCTGGCACTGCTTCTACCACCACGAGCACAAATATTGATAGGTTGCTTGCTTCTGCAGGCGCGACCTGGTGTGACTCCATGGTGTGCCTGCCATGCAACCCTGGCGACTCTCGCCACTGACCGCCCCTTTGTCACTCGCACAAGCTTGGCGCGTACTTCCTACCACGGCCGATAAATTGAGACTGCCTCCAACGTTTATAGCTCTTTCACCGGAAGCCGCGGGTCACCAAGGATAGCGCATTCTCATTTCCATCCTGATCACCATTCTCGCGAACACTAATCCCCTTTTCCCAAGTCTTCGGCGGTGGCAATCGCGTGTCCGAACAGAGTCCGACACGCACTTTGATATACACGCCAAGTTCTGTGATGCGACATTTCTCCGCCCCAACCCACCTTCCCGGTAGCCTCGTCTACCAAACCCCTGGCTCCTGGCTACATAACATGTTTGCTGTCACTTCCAAATCGCTCTCCTTGCAACTTGAAACCGCCTGGCGCCCGGTTCCCATCCCATCCGCGGACAAATTCAAGTTGCGCACGTCATCCTGCCCGCTCGTCGACATGGTCGGATTTCTTTCCATTTCTCTCTCACTTTCCTAACAAAGCCAACGCCCGGGAGCCGGGTTCGTCACGATCCTGGTGCGTCGTGATGACATCACCCCAAACACAACAGTCTCGGGCCCGTAGCCTATAGGCTCCTATAGGCAGTTAAGCGCATAGCCTTCGAGGCTTGGGACACCGGCACGAACTCCAGGGAACTCCGGTAGTATATGACCATATGATATTCCGGCTGTCGTGAACGCCAACCGCGTCCACAACGTTGATGCTCACACGTTTCTCACGCGTGAACTTGACAATGACATCGGCGTCGTCCTCGTTGGTAGACAATTTTACTAATGCATGACAACAACACCGGTCGTCGGGTATTAAGTCAGCAGATGCGAAATTAATGATACCACCAACTTGATGTCATCATGGGTCGCTTACAAGGTCCTATGTCGTCAAGATCATGGTGGTATCGATGTTAAATATCCATTCCGCGAACGTGTCGCTCTCATGTCAGCGAGCAATGGTCATCGCACCGAGCCAAGTCGCACACGGACCAGAATCCTCACTGCAAATCTGTGACGCTGCATACTGGTGCCCTTGTTTATCAGTAGCGAATGTCTGCGGCATAGAGGCTCTATTAGCGAGGCCATCCAGACTTTACTTCCGCAGTGTCCACGAGCATCTCTGAGATCCATCGTCACTTTAGACATGGGAGAACTCTATTGCATCGCAAGAGGTCGCAGCAAATAACTGAGGAAATAAGGAGTGGCCACACGAATCAAGATTATGCATATGCTCTGATTGGAACCCGTGGTCGTGACATTGGAACAAGTCTATGGCATATGGACACCCTCCCGCGAGCGAGGTATTACGAACAAGGGGGGATAAGTATGCAAAGGGAAGTCGGTTTTACTTGCCACCAGTGGTGCCAAGACCCATCGATGATTTGAAGGTGTCATAGATCCACCATTGGAAGCCTACACCACGTTGTCAATATCTCACGTGATATGTAACTTCAAAGTCGTGCTCACCAGTCAAAGTACCGATCATGAGCACACGAGTACCGAGACCCTTGGTGGCAAGGGCGACCATGCCAGTTTCCGATGCGATCTGGCCGATGCCCTTGCCCTTGTTGGCAGGCTTACCCATGAGTGATACAACTGAATCTGCAGGATGCGAGACGATGGCGCAGACAACACCAGCAAGGTAACCAGACGCAAAGGTAACACCAAGCTGAGTAGTCTTGGAGTAAGACTCCTTGGGCTCCGTGAAGACGCGCGTGTAGAACACTTGCACGATCTTCTCAAAGAAGAAGAACTTGGCCATCGTGTAAGGGATCTGATTTTATACGATCAGTTTCAGGAATATCCTGCAAGACTCGGAGACACTGACCTGACGTGACCAAAGAGGAACGAGGGAGCCGAAGGGGTAACGAGTCTCGGCCTTGGCTTTGCTCATCTCCTTGAGGGCAGCACCGAAAGCAGTGGGGAAAGTGCCGCTTGCGCTGGTCTGGATCTTGACCTTGGTCATTTCCAAAGGGCAAAGGGCGATGTCGGCAAAGACCTCTGCTGATGCAGAACCAGCAAGCCAGATAGCAGGCTTGTACTTGTTGGAGAGTTCCTCGCCAGCAAGGTTCATGTAGGTGTCCTTGAACACTTCGTAGAGACCATACTTGAACATTCCCTGGAGGGAGTAACCGACTAACGTGGGACCGAAGCCTTTCCAGATACCAGTTTGACCCTCTTCACGAACAAGCGTGGCGAGACCAGAGGTGAGACCCTTGTATTTTGCAGGGTTCACCTACCGTATAATACAATCAGGATTAGGTTTTCAGAAATCGAACAACCAGACTGACCTGCATGTTACATTTGGCTACATCCAGAGGCGTGATACCAGCATGGGTGACACCGCACGCAAGGGTACCACCGAGCATGCACTTGGCATAGTAGGAAGAGTCATGGGGAACGGGGCCGAGGTACCTGCGAGGGAGTAGACCATCAGCGTCAATGCAACAGGAGGTAAAACAAAGAGCCTACCGTGCATCCCACTTTCCAGATGGTGCCAAATGCGACATCGTAATAGTCTATAGGTCTAAGTGGTAGTCTATGGATATGAAGAAGACTTGACTGGCTGTCCTGTCCAAGTCGAGGCGCTGGGCCAAAGAGATCGTTGGAAGAAAGAGGTGCAGAAAGGCGATGGTGAAGAACAAAAATTGTTGGTGGCCTGTGTTCCGCAAACAACCGAAGACAACCGACCACAACCCGGCAATCGGAATTTAGGCGGACTCAGAGTCTGAGATCCGTTGGGACCGTTATTTAGTCAGAGCTTAGGCAGTGAGCTCCTCACACAGCCTGCACTAGCAACCGTTTAACAATGCTATAGAACAAGATATTCGGGACTTTCGATCTACAACCTGCTTTATATATTACTACTAGGTGAGTGTTTCTGCCATGTCGACCAAGACAAATATCCTGAGAACAGTACAAGATCTTGTGACTCTGACATCCACGATGCCCACAGCCATGTTTTCAGAGCAAGCTTCAGAGCCCCGTTCTGTCTTAAAGCCGGGCGGATCCCTGAATGGTTCTGCACCACGGCAATGGCGTCCCATCCGCGCGCAGAATTCGCTGCCTCGCTCAGAGTTCGCTTTTGATCCGATTCAAGACGCACTCGCCGCTTTCGCTCGAGGGGAACCAGTCGTAGTTATGGATGACGAATCGAGAGAAAACGAAGGAGATATCATCATGTCCGCGAGCATGTGTAGCACCGAAGCCATGGCTTGGATCATCAAACACACAAGGTTAGTCATCTAGTAATTTACAGTCACCGTCTGACACGCCCCCAGTGGATATGTCTGTATATCTCTGCCCGAAAAGCGTCTGAAGGAACTTGATATCCCTATGATGGTCCCGCATAACCAGGAACGTCACCGTACGGCTTATACCATCACTGTCGACTATAAACACGGTTTGTGGACCTTGGTGCTGTTCACAAGATGTGCTGACATAATTTCTTAGGCACCACCACAGGAATATCTGCCCATGACCGTGCTCTAACTGCCAGGAAGCTCGTCGACCCCTCTGCCGCAGCATCTGACTTTACCCGACCAGGCCACATGGTTCCCTTGCGAGGGCGTGAGGGAGGTGTCTTGGTGCGGAGGGGGCACACCGAGTGCGGCATCGATTTCTGCATGCTCACGAATCATGCCCAAGGCGGGGTATTATGTGAGCTGGTAAACGATGACGAGATGGGCACCATGGCTCGACGGGACGATTGTAGAGCCTTTGCTGACCGGTGGGGACTCAAGATGATCAGCATAGAATTGCTTGCAGAGCACAAGAGGTCGCTCGCGGACAACGCAACCTCTTGATCCACTGACATGCCCCTGGCGCCAGAGGCGAGCTGGACGGGGTCGTAATGGTGGTGATATGTGGTATACAGGTAGCTTGTAGATTTTCTGGATGTACGAGCCTACCACCTCCTTCGTGTTCCCCTTTCTCCGACCGCGATGTTCATTAGACGAACCAATTCCAATTCGGCCGTTCATCAGAGAACTTACAAGGGTCTGGATGGCGCTTAGTCACATCTTATCCTAGCTTATCGGCACTTACCGATCTGGCTATTTTTAAAACAACTTCTCCAGAACATCAAGACCATCAAGAAAGTAAGTCATGCTGACATAGCTTAGAAGTGCTGTGGTGCCGTAGGCGCCACAGTACCTTATCTGTGTGCACAAGAGGTCATGCCAGGCTGTCCACCTGCTTAGTCATCCATCGGGACACCCTTCTCTGAAGATAGGGGCTGGGCCACATGGTGGATCACATGTACAGTATGACAAGGGGCAAGAAAAGAAAGCAGAGGCAGTGGTTTCAAACTTGTGACAGTTCTCATCAGGGGGCTTACAGCTGCTGCCCCTACCGCTAGTCCATCCGGCCAATGCTTAGGGTATCAACTACCAATCTAATGCCCTACCTAGGGATTTGACTCTAGTCATGGGCCACAACTGTAAGTGAGTGGCTACCCCAGGCTGGATTGGTTGCAATTTGGGTATATATGAGTGGGGGTGGGAAGCTCCACCTTGTTAGACCCACAGGTTGCTCAGGCACACAGGGGTCTTTCAGCACACCTGCCTGCACTTTTTCGTTGCCATACATTCTCACGGTGGGAGTCAGTCACCGTGAGAACCTCTTATGCCATCGTCATGTGATTTGCAGTAGCAACACAGATCTTAACTAATCTTGGCAGTCTTAGGATCCTGGCACATCCAGCATCTAAGCTTATAAGTATTCCAAGTAGCTCAGATTTGACTCTTGCAATATGAGTTAAGATAGTAAATATATGACTAAACACTACTCGGACTATGAAGCTAACTCGAATGTATGATGATCAACAAAGTGATTAACATAGAATCCACAGCACAGATCCAAGGAATTATGAAAATTGATGTGTTTGGGGACGACCTCTGTACCAGAAAATGGGAGTAAATGTGTGCCACAAACAATGCTGTCAATGTGAACGACTGCAAGGTTCTTCGAACCATCATCTAGGAAAGACGGAGCAACCATCCACATGCCTGTTAGGTCTTCTGCCAGGTGGTCAAACCAATGAACGAGTGCACAGGGATAGGTTTGACTGTTAGTGAAGATGAATGAAAAAAGCATAAGACACAAGCAATCTCCATGCTCAGCATCCCCTCAAGTGTGTCATCTGTGCTCACAAAAATGCAGTCATAACAGCCAGGCCCACAATGCCATGATGGTGTTGCACAAATTTGTTCCCACTGCATCCCACCAATGCCACTTGGATCACTTGGAGAAACAAATATGGTGGTGGCAGAATGAAATACCTTGAGGGACCCAGTGAACCAGGGGCAATCAGATAGAGGGACATCTACAGAGGATATGGTATTGTTGGTGTTGAGTTGATTGAATAAAAAGTGCTGGAGTAGGTTGGGAAGAACTGGTACTCCCAACTCTATGGTGAGCATGAGAACTGTGCAGGCATGTTCATGTGCTTCAAAAAATAATAGTTGACAATCATTGATCATTATAGACAATATTTTGGACTCACCAGGGGTTAGCGCAAGCTTCACATCTGAGTAAACAAGGCCTGGCTACTCATGCACAATACCAGTATTCTTGTCCTTGTTGTTACAGAAGTTGTCACCTTCTGCATTGTTGTGGTCCTTGTTAGCATGCACCTCTTCTAAGTTACTTGGCCCTGCAGGGAGGGTAGCCTCCACATTGTTTTTGTTATCTCGAGTGATATTTCAATGAACAGTGGTGCAATGAAGAAAGCAGATAAACCTACTTGGATTGTTGGAGTGGGTCCCACCATGGGGACAAGACAGCATTCCATGTGCCTCAAAATCCACCCAGGAAGCAGCAAGCTTGTTCAGGCATTGGTTGGCGAGTAAAATCTGGCCAAGCACCTTGTATTTACTGGAGCATCGTCATGGTTGCTTGACAGCCTTGGTGTGCTTTGACTCTGTAATTGATGTACATAGGCTGTTGGGTGCACCAAACATACAGATCATGGATTGATAGTGGATGAGAGAGTGCTAGTGTGGGAGTGAGAATCCATCAGCATGAATGCCAGTCTCCTGGAATACCTCACAGTATTGATGGAAGCTGCTCAAAGTGTTGTCTAGGTCTGCTAATGTTTTTTCAGTAATAACATCTTTGTGGACAATGTAGCATAATTCAAAGAAGGCACGAAATGTGCACACAACGTCATTGGGGACATAACCTTCGATGGCTGGTAGGTAGACCTGGCTTGGAGAAAGGCTGAGAGCTTTGAGGGACAAACTTCAAAAATGTAAAATCACCTTCATGAGTGCTTTTGAGTCATCACTGCTCCACTGCAAGAAGCCACAACCATCAGGAAATCTTCACAACCCAGGAAATGATGGTGTGGCAGCAATACTGAGAGTGGCAAGTTAACATGTCATGAGTCATAAGTTACCATAAATTGGTGAATGGATGGCACTGGCATCAGACTTACTGGTGATCAATGTCCACCAAGATATCTTTGTGTGAGGCTTCCCATGGTGATGATCATGGTATTTTCTGACCCACTCAACCAGATGATCCTTGAATGTGCCCTTTACCAACTGATGAAGGATGTCAGGTGCAAGCAATTCATATATATCTGCATGGGGAAGTTATTAGTGAATGGCTGTAGGTGTAGTAGAGTCAGTCCATGAAGTCAGCTGTTATCACAATGAAAATAGAACTCACCTTAACATTGCCATCAACACCCCATTTGTCCCACATGACTCCAGGTGAGAGTTCTTCTATCAGTGCATCAGTGAGCATCTGCATTTGGGGAGCTCCTCCATCTGGATCATTGAGATTCTTTGGAGTTGTGACACACCTATAGTGCAGCACATTAATATTATTATTGTAAGAATTAAGCATGAACTCACCTGCCACACCAGCCTTGGATGATGCCAGACAACAAAACCTGTTCAGGGTAATCTGCAATGTAAGGGCCAATCCCAAAGATAATGTGATGAAAGTGCCCATCAGGGCAGCACATAACTTGAGGGGTGGACATGGTGGGCTTCAACGACTCCAGTATTCTTGACATAGCAGCATGGAAGAACTGTTTTTTGAATTTTCGAAATACTGGGTCATTGGTGTACTTCTTCACAGCTGGGTGGCCATGAGGGTTGATGTAAGCTACAAACGACTTGTTCATCAATGAATTACATACCTTTTGGAATGGCAAGGAATGCAATCAGCACAACTGCATTGTGGTGTGCACATTGGACATTGTTGTGGATGTTCCCAATTGATAAGTATACTGGCCAATAATCATTTTGCTCTGTTGCAACAGAGACAGTTGTCTTGTCGCTACCCAAAATAATGGGCACAAACACTGCACCATGGGCTTCTTCATTCTTTGCAATATCATCCTGTGAAGTTGGCCAATGAGTAAGGTGGAGTGAATGAAGTGATTGATGTACTGCTTGATTCCATGCCCAATCACCTGACATGAAGTCCTGGTATCGCTGAGATTCATCTGGCAGAGGGTGTGTCACATAATGTAGTGCTTTGGTACTGTAGCATATGGACAGCTGAGGTTGACAAAAAAGCTGTCCCAGATGGGCCAGCTGATCATTGGCTGACCTACAGCCTGTAGTCATAGGGTATGGATGGGCTGAGGTGTGAGAAAATCCCATATGATTGGCTGAGTCTATATTTTGGTAAGGGTATTTTGAATAATGGATGGGCTGATTGAGCTATGTCTGTGGGGAATGGATTGGCCAATATGGGTATTCTGTAGGCCTTGGGTGGACCGAGGAATAGGTGACCCATAGGTATGGGATGGGCCAAAGGAGGGGTGACCCACAGGTGTGGGATGGGCCAAGGATTGACTGGCCAGTAGTGACAAAAACTATAATAGGGCAGTGATTGCCCAGACTACTAGGGATTAGCTAGGAGTAGTAAATAGTTATAAAGTAAACTCACCTCAGCCGCTGCCAAAGAGGGGCAAAGAATGACTGAGGAATCTGAAGTGAAAAGTAAGTATATATATGTAGTGGAGTAGG
>KN825092.1:0-32432 GCA_000827395.1 Paxillus rubicundulus Ve08.2h10 | reverse complement strand
GCAGGGCAAGCGTTTGAACACCCCCCTTAGCTTTGCCATCTTCGAAGTGCTCCTTGACGAGGGAGCAAACGTGGATTCGCTGGACAAAAATCTATGTACTCCCCTCGACATGGCATGTCTTGGTGGTGACATCAAGATTGTCCAGTTACTCCTTCAGAACGGAGCAAACCCAAATCCGCAGGGCGAGCTTTCTACTAGCCCCCTTCACATGGCATGTGATGCTGGCCACATCGCCATTGCAAAGCTACTTCTTCAATTGGGGGTGGATATAAATCTGCAGGTTGATGAACCTCACTATCCTGAAAAGTCCCTCACTCCCCTTCATTTGGCATGTTATCGTGGTCACACCACCCTTGTCGATTTGCTTCTTCAGAACAATGTGGACCTTTCTGCTCAGAGCAAGTCCCTAGACACTGCCCTTCACACCGCATCGAGACGAGGTCATCTAAACATCTTGAAATTGCTTTTAGAGAAGGGGGCAGATCCTGATGTCCAGAATGAAGACTCGCAAACGCCACTGGACCTCGCACGCATTGGAGGCCACAATGAGATTGTTGCTGTATTGTCTCCTGCTTCCTCGGTACGTTTTCACCGCAGTCATAAAATGCAACGCTAATTGTTAGGCACTGGCAGCGTCTTCCAGATACATAGCTCCTGCACAGATATTTAGTTGCATTATAATACGATCGCATTTGAAGTTCTTGCTACCGGAGCTGACACTGAGTCACAGGACGTGATATGAGGGTATATTTTATGTATATGCATAGCTGAGGGTCCACACGAGCACCATCACTGCTTGTACCGTCAGACTTCAGCTTTGTGAAATCAAACAACGCAGGGTAGGATGTCAACAATTATTTGCAGGATCCCGCAAAGCTTTGGTAGACCTGGTCTTTACTCATTAGAGGAACCGGATTGACGCACTTTTTAAATTGTCTGCTGATGTTGTCGAATCACCATGGTTGAAACTATATAAGTGCTATTTTAGTTCAGACGGCACGAACGGACGGTGATAGGGGGAGAGGTGCACAGAGTAGACATTGCCATGTCCACCGTGTTTACTTTTGCAGTGGGGTTGTATTAGTGACAGCAAGGCTCGACAGCAAAAGGATGTACCACCACGGATTGGACTCGTCCATGTCGTTGTAAGTGCCTTGTTCGTCCGTGGTAGTAAGAACAGACCTACAGCACAAGGGTCGCAAGTCATTACGATACGTGACTTTGCCCGAGACCCTCCCTTCATATGCCAGTTTTGTAAGACCTGGATCACGATGTAGTTCATGCTCATGTCCGGAATGACATCGGCTGTCTGTGCGAGATGCAAAGGGCTCTGGAGCGTGCTGTTGCTTTGGGGACTGATCCGCCTCGTAGTGATCAAGGTAAAGCATCGTTGATCGACGGTATTCGCTTGCTGGAAGGATGAGGCTGCGCATGCCGTCCAGCGATTGATTGACGGACGGCTTTTCGACGACGACGTTGCGACGGTGGGCAGTCTGCAGCAACTCGGAAGACTCACTGCGGCAGGATAACTCAACAAACACACGTCAATATCGCATCACTACCGTGAACTGGCTCATTTTCTTACACCTTCGCGACGACAGGAACACATCAACGATGCAGTGGTGCATCAAATCCAAGGTATGTAATTCGTGACAGCACTCTAGCTTGATTCCGTGGATTGATCATTTGCAGACCGTCTGGGTTCTCAGATCGTGTCTACCTCACTTGCCTGGTCGCTGTTTTACAAGACCCCCCATCAATAGTTGCGAACCTGTTATTAGCCGGATCGACTCGGCCGAGCCCTCGTTTGATTGTCTCACAGGTTTTTATCAATCGGAATCGGAAAAGGAAATACCGATGCACCGAACTGGGAAGAACAAGACATCAATGTCGAGGCGGTGTCGATGGGCGTCTCAAGCGGCTACGGCCATTGTTTCGCTCAAAAGGACGTGCTCCGACCCATCCTCTTTCTTTTTCTTTTGTGCGGTTGAGCTGCATATTTTACGTCCCCATTCTTTCCATTTTATTCCTTCAATTCTCCTCCAACCCTTCTTCACATTCTAACTGACCGTCATGACCACTGCTCCCCCTGGCTTCAACTACGCTAAAGCTTATGGCATCGAATCCGTCGCTGGCGCCGTGATCTTTGCCATACTTTACGCCCCTCTCATCTTGTTCTACATCAGGCAGTCATTCGCTCGCCCTACATATGTTTACGTCGTCCTTGCGTTTTTCTGCGCAGGTGAGCTCAGGAATGCGTTCTGCACGGGTTCACAGCTGATTCAAAATCATCTAGTCCGAATTGCTGCCTTCATTCTGAGAGCATTTTTAGCAGGCGTAGCGAAAGATGGACAGAACCTCGACCTCCTCATTGCTTTCGAAGTCGTGTACAACGTTGGTTTCTTCGGTCTCCTCTACTCTGCGTACACCCTCGTTCTTGACCGGTGCGTGGCCTTTCTCTGAACCGCTTAACACGGTGCTAACCCCCGTTGTAGTGGTCTGTTATCTGATGCTCCTCTACCGGACGGTCCCATCTCCCGCATCACGCGCAGACGTCCACTCTTCCGGATAGCATTGGCTGCGGCGGTTGCTGTTGGGATCACGGGAGCCATCGAAGCTGCAACGGGCTCCACCCAAAATACCGTCAACCTCGGCAATACTTTACGCAAGGTCTCCATCTACATCTTCCTCGTCCTTTGCATCCTCGTCGCATTCCAGACGATCCTGCTGGTTCGCGCAGAGGCGTCGTGTCAGTGCTTCATTCACCCCGTTGATAACGCCGGCGATGCTAACTAAGACCTGACTTTGCACAGACGGGACGCACAAGGTGTCGAACGGCGCGTTTGGAGCAACCCACGGCATCCACATCTTGTGTCTCATCTCGCTCTTGTTACTTGGCCGCGAAGCATTCTTTGTCGCTACTTCAAACGACCTCGCGAAGCAGAACGACGAGAACTGGTGGTACCCGCTTGCTGCCCTCACCGAGTTCGTCGCGGTCGTCATGTTCTCCGCGCCTGGGCTCGTGCCTTCGCGTGACGAGCTCCCTTCATGAGTGTGATGACGAGAGAGCATTGCCGATATCGTTGTAGCATACATTCAATTTGGACACTTTGGTGATACCGTTGTAGAGCATGACAATAATATTCGAGGGCGGTTCATTTATCTTGGTGATGCGAGCAAGGACGTAGGGAAGACACGTTCCCGTATTTGCTCACACTGTTCGCTTCGGACGTTCAGGGCTGGGTCGAAGACTCTCATCGATGGCAAGGCCTCAGATTCCTCGTTCATGGGTTTCGGAGGGGTAGTTACAAAGTGCTTGGGACGCCGGTGCAGAGGACCGCATTCGTCACCTGACGACCGTCCTTGATATATTGACATATGATCGCGTGATCGCATCATGAAACGCTCATAGCGATGGGCGCGCGGTGTGTCTATTGATATTGGCTCGAGGCGGTTCATCTCAGTTTGGCCGCTATTTTTGTGGTTGATGTGTTTTTGCAGCGTTCAAATCTGAATCTGTTGCACTGGCTGGTGGCAAGCGAAAGGATGTCCGGACCCTCGCCGAGGGAAAGCTGTTATTCACGACACGCCAAAACTACTATTACAACCATCACGGAAGAGCGGAACCGCACGAGACCGATAGGCAATCGAAAGGCTCGAGAAGCTGGATCATAATCGGAAATTTATCGTTCATAATCCAGACGAGATCAATAATTTTATCTGTTGGGTCGTTGCACCTTTTGGTGAAGACACTCGGTGGCCAGCTGAACTTGTCCGATGTGGCGCATGCTATCATCGGTACGAAACAGGACTGGGTCGTGGATCGGACGACCCGTTTTCAAATAGAGTTCTTAGCAAGGTTGTGAGGGAGGCATGCATTCCTGGGGTGTTGCGCTCAGTCACGACCATTCACGGTCATCCGAGGCACCGAGTCCTTCAAGTTGTTAAATCCACGCAACAATTAACCATTATAGCCGTGGCAGGCGAACATTTCCAAGTGACACAGTCCAGGTGATCATAAGTGCAATGCGTTTAAACTTAACCGTCATTGTGAGCGACGAAGCGTTGGCCATCATGCGGCGTGCAGGGATACTCCTCCGCGAGTCAGTTGGATCCAAGGACTGTGTACGACTCTGGTGGCAAAGAAGGCTGTGCGGGCAACGACCATGTGATCCGAGCCATATGCCTTTCGGATAACTCCAGTATCTGAACCACAATCTGGAGGCTATCCTCAATAAGGCGGGCTGATATGGGGCCCGTGACAACACTGTGGTTTAGCTGCTTTCAAGTCCTAGGTATGTTTCCTAGCAAGTGTCCGACGAGTAACACGTTCTCCCTGCAGGAACACCTGGGCGGTGATGGTCATAGCCCAACCACAAACTTGTCACCATTGGCGTTGCTCACTACCACTGAAACGATGCTTTTCATCAGCCTGTCACAAAGTGAGATGATGGCTGTTTCGAGTAGAACGGCAAATAACAGGAAATAACTCCTTTTGATCTCCATACGCCCATGAAGGCTGTCCAAGTCACGTCCCAGGAACGTTGTTTACCCGAGCGGGCGTCATGCACTGGCTGTCGCCCATATATAACCCATCACCTCCAGTTATCCAACTCAGGCTCCTGGTTGACCTCCCTACGCTTCTTCTCTTTTTTTCGTTCTTCTTCATCTTGGGCTGGTACCCATTATTTTTCTTGTCAATCCATTTTTCTAGTTCTAATCCATCTTTTACACTTGGCTGGGCCCAAGTCGTTATTGATCAACACAAACCCTCCTTTTTATAATCCCACAGCGCGATGTCTGGATCGATGATTACTCCTACCGAAGCTCTTCTTCAAGTTGCCAAGGAGCATCCTTTCCGCCCCGCTGTTAGAAGCGCAGGTTCTCAATGGTCTTATGCCGCCCTCTGGGCTCGTGTCAGGCAAATCGCCGACAAAATTCATGACATTGATGGTTCCAGGAATCCTATCGGCCTTCATATGGGGTGAGTATCGTGTCAATTTTTCACTCATATCATTTAATCTTCTTCCCCAGCCTTGAAATCGACTACGTTGCTGCCGCTCACGCTATCTGGCTTTCGGGTCGCGCTGTAGTTTTCCTCTCCTCGAAGTGGACCCCAGAAGTCTTCGAGGCCGTCCTTGCACGCGCAGACGTGCGACTTGTTCTTTTCGGCGCCTCTGCACCAGTATCTGTATCAGGAGTTACCGCCGTCTCGACATTCACCCTCGTCGGCTCCCAGCAGCCCCCCAGTTTCGTAGCCCCCCCTCTACCCTCCGAGATCGTCGAAGCAGTCCCCAAGATCTGCTCCATCACACCCACCAGCGGTAGCACTGGCGTTCCAAAGAGTATCGTCTACCCCATGAGCAGAAGCTTGGCAGTCCTTTCTGAGGAATCTTCCACCCTCCTCAAACCCATGGATGGTCAATGGCTTCGTGGTGGAACGGTCAGTGTTTTTGCGACATGTCCAGGGAGTGGTTCGCTAACATACAATGCGAAACAGACGTTCTTGCGTCCTCTTTTTGAGATTCGTCGCTTCATGTTCAACCAAACGACTCTGTACCTCGACGCATCATCCTCTGTCGCAGATCAGTGCACTGCCCTCTGTGAAGAGCTCGAGTCCGCTCGCAACTCTCAGTTGCTCCGTGTTCACTTCACCCCCAGCGTTTTCCGCGCTTTCGTCGACTTTGCTCAAATGCGTGCTGGTGGATCCAAGCTTCCTCGTGGCTTCAACCGCATTTACTGGATGGTTATCGGTGGTGAATCTCTCAGCGTTCGTGACCTCGAGTTGGCACGCGCGATCTTCCCATGCGCCACCATCGCGTGCAACTATGCTGTGAGCTTCTAGACTGATGTGCAAACACGACTGAACTGACGAATCATACAGTGCTCTGAAGTTGGTTTCGCCGGTATCTCCCAAATGTTCATTCGTCCCACCGACCATATGCCGTCTGTGATCTCCTTCGGCCCCACACAAGGTTGCACCGATCTCGTCCTTCTCGACGAGTCGTTCTCCGTAATTCCCCAGAGCGAAGAAGGCGCCACTGGCGTTGTCGGGTTCATCACCAGCCAAAGCGCGACCCACTACCTGGATAACCAAGGGGCAACTGAACACATGTTCCGCCCATGGGCTGACGAAGACATGCTCCTCTACACCGACGACATTGGGTGCATGCAAGCTGACGGCACCATTGCCATCCGAGGGCGCAGCTCTCGCAACGTCAAGATCAACGGCTTGTTCATCGACCTCGATTATGTCGAGCGTGCATTGGCACCTGCCTTCACTGACAAGTCGCTGAACGTCTCTGGCTTCAAGCTCGTCAAGTCAAACACAAACGACAAGATTGTACTTTTCGCCAGCACTGAGACCACCGACGCCATGTTTATCCTCAAGCACGCACGCGACCGCCTTCGCGCTTCTCACAACGATGATCTCGCCATGGTCATCAGCTCCGTACGTTGCATATCTGAGATGCCCTTCAATGCATCCTACAAGGTCGACCTGGCCATGCTTCAGAAGATGGCTGACTCGACGGAAGCTCTTGCACCTGGTCTCTCCGCCGAGGCGCCCGTGACCTCTTCTCCCTCGTCCAAACTCGAGCTTCTCGCTGAGGAGATCGCGGCCGAGATCACCAAGCTGTCCAAGTCTCCCGAGGCCATCCCCATCGACATGCCCCTCCTCTACTCCGGTCTCAACTCGATCACCATCGTGCGCCTCTACTTCTGGCTCCAGTCCGAGTTTGAGTACGAAGAAGAGATGACTCACCTGTTTGAGGAGGAAATCACCGCTGAGGTCCTTGCTATGGAGATTATGGGTGACGAGATTGAAGAAGAGGGGATTGATGAAGTCGTGATCGAGCCTGCCAGTCCCGCAAGCCAGGCTACCATGGTTGACGATGACGTTCCCAAAATCCTCATCAGCGAGGAGGACGCCGACGCTGACTACCCAGTCAAGCAGGCGGTGGATTACGAGGACAAACTCGATGTCGTCGAGCTTGTGCCCAACCGCCGCCCAGTAAGCACACTGGTCGTCATGCAACCTCCCGTCGAGACGAACATCCCTGAAGCAACCAACGACATCGCCAACCATCCGACGCTGCACTACACTCCATTCTCGTTCTTGTTTCTGTCGTGGATGACTCCATTGCTGAATTTGGGATCGAAGCGGCCATTGTTGGAATCGGTAGTTATCTTCGTTTCTGGCTAAGGTGTACAACATATTAAAGTATAATAATTATTTCCCTCTCCCTGTTGTAGGACTTGCTCCCTCTGAGACGCAACGACGAAGCGATTATTATTGAGCGCTGGGTAGACCCTTTCTGGACTCAACTTCGAGCTTGGAATTTCGACAGGCAACGCAAACTCCCTGGGTTGTTTGGTGCGATCTTTGACGCTGCGACGAAGCTGTGGTATGTAGTCATTGACAACTTCCAGCGAGGCAATCAACTGACAGCTGCTGAAACGACAGGCTCATCTCTGGATTTTTCTGGTTGTTGTCCATCGCCTCCGCCATCATTGCCCCGTTGTTCTTGCAGCAAATAATTGTCGCCGCAAGCGCTCCTGCTGCTCCTGTCGGAAATGCCACGGCACTCGCCGAGTGGACTGCCGCCATCGAAGAGAACACCGGTGGTTTCCCCCTTTTCGTTGACAGCACCTACGCCTTGGGTGGGATTTTGATGGGACTCAAGCTTGCTTTCACGCTTTTCGGTCGCTCTTCGGACCAGCTTGTCAAGCGTATGGCCCTCAACGTCAAGACCGTCCTCATCTCGGCTGTTTACAAGAAGGCCCTCCGCCTCTCTGCCGAGAGCAACCAGAAATACGGCAAGGGTTACATCATGAACTTGGTCAATGTCGACTGCGAATCCATCTCGAAAGCATGGGAGGTCACGCACCAGATTTGGAGCATTCCTCTCCAGTTGACTGCCGTCACGATCTTCCTGTCGCGCCTTCTCGGTGTCTCTGCATGGGCTGGAATCGGTGTCCTGTTCTTCTCACTCTTCCTTTTGATCATGGTCGTTCCTACTTTCATGCGCAAGGCCGCTCCGTGGTTCATGAGGCTCGGTGATCGTCGCCTGAAGACCCTCCGCGAGGTTTTGGATGGTAGGGTTGTTTTCAGTTCTCGTCAATCCTTGGTTAACGATCGTTCATCCAGGTATTCGCGTCGTCAAGATCAACGGCTGGGAGGACCACTTCTTAGGAAAGCTAGAGGGCATCCGTACCGAGCAGCTCCGCTGGTTGCGTCAATTCAACACTGGTGTCGCAGCCTTCGTCATCGTCGGTCAGGTACGCCCAGTGCTTTAACGGGGTCTTCCAAACGTTGAGTTTGTTTCATATAGATCACCAACACCGTCATGCCTCTCGCTGCCTTCTCCCTCTTCGGCCACGAGCACATGGGCACTGTCCCTGGTTCGAGAGTTTTCCCAGCACTTTCCTTCTTCGGTATGCTGGTCGACCCTCTCATTGCTCTCCCCCAGCTCCTTAGGTATGTCTCGGGCCATTCACGAGCGATATCATGCTTACAGGCCCCCAATAGCGCGTTTGTCATTGCAATGACCTCCTGGGGTCGTGTTTATGCTTTCTTGCTCGCCGATGAGAAGTCTTCAATCGACCAGCCTTCGATCTCCTCTGTCATGTCCCTGAGCCGTTACGCTGTCACCATCTCAAACGGCGCCTTTTCCTGGCCCTCTGGCAACAGCTCCGCTACCCCTGCACCGGCCCCAAAGGCCCAGCAGATCGAAGAGCAGGCGGACAAGAGCAGCATCGATCTCGAGAAGAGCGGCTTCGACGACTACGATGAGGATGAGGATTCTGGCCCCCGCCCTTTCCTCCACAACGTGGACATCTCCATCCGAACTGGTTCTCTCACTGCCATCGTCGGCAACGTCGGATCTGGAAAGAGTTCCCTTTTGTCGGCCATCATCGGAGAGATGATGCGCGTCTCGGGTCAAGTACAGTGCAACGGTTCCATCGCATACTGTGCCCAGCAGCCCTGGGTCCAGACCACCACGATCCAGGAAAACATCTTGTTCGGCCGCCCCCTCGACCTGCAGCAGCTCCAGAAAGCCATCCACACCACCTGCTTCGACTCAGACCTCGAGACTTTCCCCCACGGCATGGCCACCCAAATGAGCGAGAAGGGAAACAACCTCAGCGGTGGACAGAAGGCCCGTCTTGCTCTGTCCCGCGCTGTCTACTCTGACGCCGATATCTACCTGTTCGACGACATCCTCGCTGCTTTGGATCCTCGTGTCGGTCGCACCGTGTTCAACAACTGCATCAAGAAGGGCCTCCGTGGCAAGACGCGTGTTCTCGTTACCCACCAGCTCCAGTACCTCAACCAGGTCGATCATATCATCGTCGTCTCCGAGGGCAACATTGTCGAGCAAGGCTCCTTCGATGACCTCGTTTCGAGGAACGGCGAGCTCACCAGACTGCTCAGCGACATCCAGTCGTTCTCTGAGGACTCGGACACCACCAAGAAAGACGACAAGCGCAAGAGCACCGCCCCTCAGAAGGCTGCTCCCAAGAAGCAGGAAACCGCCGACCAGGTCATTGTGGAGGAAGAGCGCAACACGGGTGCCGTCGGCGCAACTACGTGGTGGGCCTACCTCAAGGCGACTGGTGGTCTTACTATGGCCATCATGTTATTCCTTGAAGTTTTCTTGTTGCAAGGCAGCGTCGTCATTCTCGGACAGTGGCTCACTTGGTGGACCGAGGACACTTGGCACGAGAACGCTCAGGGCTGGATCGGTATCTACAATGGCATCGGCTTTGGTTCCGTCGTTCTTCTGGGTATGTTTTGTGTATCCTCTCTTCGTCCTTTGACGCTCACGGGTTTGTGTTCCAGTCATCTTGAACATCACCGTCCTGTTGAGCACCGTTCGCGCCAGCCGCGTGTTCCACTCCAAGGCCCTTCACGGTGTCCTCCGCGCTCCCATGTGGTGGTTCGAGGGCCAGCCAATTGGTCGCATCATGAACCGCTTCTCCAAGGATATCGAGGCCATTGATCAACGTCTCATGCCTCAGCTGTTCCAGCTGGTCGCAGGTACCGGTTCCCTCCTCTCTACGACAGTCATCCTCGGATACAGCATTCCAATCATGCTTGGTGAGTTCGAGTGCTACGATCCTCTTGGATTGGCTCATTGACAACCCTTTTCAGCCTTCATGTTCCCAATGATGTTCGTCTACTGGTTTGTTCTCCGGTTCTACCGCAAGTCCCTTCGTGAGCTCAAGCGTCTCGAGTCTACCGGACGTGGCCCCCTTCAGTCTCGTATCAGCGAGACCCTCGACGGAATCCCGACCATCATGGCCTACCGACGTGAATCCGACTTTGCCAGTGCTGTCGGCGGCCTTCTCGACCTTAGCAACAAGCCCACCTTCCTAAGGATGAATGCTGGTACGTTATGTTCCTTTACCGTAGTTTGGAATATCTGACACCTGGATAGAAATCTGGGTCACGCTTCGCATGGAGGTCATGTCTTCGATGATTGTCTTCGTCCTCGCTATGCTCGCACACACCAAAGCTGTCGGCAACACCACTCAATTCTCCCTTGCTTTGACCTATGCGTCAACGCTCACCTACATCATGAACTTGCTCCTCAAGAGCGCAGCTAACGTCGAAGCAGAGGTAAGTCGCGAGAATATCCGTTTTTGCAAGCGAAACTTATCCTTTCTTCTCCAGATGAACTCCGTCGAGCGCCTCATGAGCTACACTGAGGGTCTTCCCCAAGAGGATCCTACACGTCTCGGTGCCGACCCTTCCAAGGAGGTCTGGCCCTCGCGAGGAGAGATCGTTCTCCGTGATGTCGATGCCGCCTACCACTCCCGCCCCGATAAGCTCGTCCTCCGCAACGTCAACATAACCTTCAAGGCAGGCGAGACTGTCTTCATTGTAGGACGCACTGGTTCTGGAAAGTCTACCCTCTTGTCCTTGCTGCTCCGCATGATCGAGTCCAGCAACGGTTCCGTCGAGATTGACGGCAGAGGTAAATATACATCATCGAACGTTCGATGTCACACATCTAATCCTCGGTTTCCCGACCAGATATCAAGTCCCTCGGTGTGTCTACACTGCGCCAAGGCATGCAGGTGATCCCTCAAGGTAAGCACCCAGGCAGATATCAAACCCACCCCGTCGCTGACCACGAACACTTGCAGATCCCTTCATCTTCTCCGGTACCATTCGCTCAGCGCTCGACTTCCAAGGCAAGCACGACGACGAGGCGCTCTGGCAGGCGCTCGAGCTCGTCGGTCTGAAGCAATTCGTCGTTTCCCAAGAGGCCAAGCTCGACACCGTCGTCGAGGACAACGGCTCCAACTACTCCGTCGGCCAGCGCCAGCTCTTGTGCCTCGCCGCCGCCATCCTGCGTAACCCCAAGATCCTCCTTCTGGACGAAGCCACCGCCTCTATCGACGCCGGTGCCGACGTGTTCATTCAACAGGCCATGCGCCGGAGCTGCCCCACCGCTACCATCTTGAGCGTCATGCACAGGCTGAGCGACAAGATCCTGGAGGAGTGCGACAGGGTTTTGGTGATGGAACAGGGTGTGCCCATCGAGTACGCGTCGCCCCGGGACCTCCTCTCCCGCCCCAACTCCATGTTCTCCAAGCTGATGGCTGCGGCGAGAAACAGCCATTGAGCAGTCGCATCGTCGTGGAACAATGACACTCTAGAACTACTTTCAGTGCTCTCTGCTGCTCGTTGGGAGGCGGAGAACACGCAGATTAATATTATAACAATTTTATCCATGTCATATTTTGTACATTTTTTGGACATGCGCATTTCGTCGTGTGTTTTAGTCGATGAGTCACCAGAATTGCTGCTCGTCGTATTGGACGGATCCAGGTCATACAGCCGGTAGTCCGTTGTGATTCGTATACCGGTTTACATACATTCAACTTGCAAGGTAAGGAACAGAGAAGGAAAAACTCGGTGCAGTTCGTTGGCAGCGCTGAGTGACTCTGCGCTCCTCTCCGCGGGGCCAAAACGAACGTCCCACAGAAACAGAAACCTAGATGTCTGCCTTTTCTTCATCGGACCCTGTTTTGTTCAACGGCAGCCGGACCGTGACTTGGTAGTACCGAAGAGCCTCGCTAAAGCATCCGTACAAGTTTTCAAGCGTTTGAACACGTGGGGAGAACAACTGCCCATCGAATATGATGTCAGGTAATGATATCACGAGGGTCTTTTTTTTTTTTCCTGACCTTTGAATTGGGACTGCCGACGTAGCTTAACGACTCTTGGAGTGCCCCGATGTCCGCGCTAATCTGTGGATAAGCCGCGGGCCGATTCAGTCTCGCATTGATCCCCAAGGCAGGTGCCCAAAGCCTACCGCTGCCCACACGCCCGCAAAAGCGCCAAGTTTAGCGGTCACGTCGTGGACGACCGGTCTTGCGTCAGCAAGAGTCGATTGCATCTTGACCATTTGATCGAGACAGGCCTGTTCCGAGTCGTACTCGTTTTTTATCGCGCTGTATTCCCTGGCCGCCGCTTGATGGATCCTTGTGAGTGGTCCAAAGGCACGCTATCCGCGATGTATGTACCTACATTCACGCTTCCTCAGTGCTTCGAGATACTGAAAGCCAGCGTTCATGGTTGTACGCGCATCGATACCAGTAGCCTGGGCAAGGGAGCTGATGAGCAACAGATTCGGAAAAGAAGAGCCACTCACCACAGTGCCGGCGAGATTCGCCCACCACACCGGGGCCACGACTGCAAGTAAAGCTGCGATGCCAGTCACAACGACGTCCCCGGCAAATTTCCAACCCAATTCTTTCACCTGGTGACAAGATTAGATCATGTTCTCCTATACCAAAATAGGGTCCCACTTCTTCGCTGACACTGATTAAACAAATGTGTGAGATTTGAAAACATTGCGGTGTTTGGTGTTACTTACACATCCATGGCTGCTTTCGCAGAACGCAGTCTCTTTTCCAGTGTGAGGACTCTCTCGGATTGTTCGCTACGACCGAGACCTTCGACGACTCGGGAAAAGTCAGCGATATAGGTATCCAGAGTTCTGCCAAAGTCAAGGACTAGAACGACGTCAGCGGAAGAACCGACGAGGTCGAAGCGATACCCTACATTCTTGAGTTATGTCGTGTAATGTGTTTGATCTGTCTTCAAGTTCCTGATTGAAACAAAAAACATGAGGATCGGAGGATGTTCTAATAAAATTCTTTACCTCGACCTGGTCTCGGACCAGCTGTCGTCTTTCCGACAGAGTGGTGGATGGGTCACGCAAGCAAGGCAAAAAGACCTTGCGGAAGTCTGGGATAGCTCGTGTAAGTCAAGAACCTGGCGTGGCACCATGCGCAAGCTGCACCATCGACTGCGTATTGAGCCTTTCCTGCAACTTTTCGGGAATCTCGCAGGAGTTGTCTATATGTCTTTACTGTGTGTCAGCAGTCCATCCGCTCCCATGATCTGACGAAGCCCACCTCGTGGTGCTGTTTCCACTGAGACTCCAGATCACAGCAGGTTTCATACAGCTGGACGCGCTGCCGCTGCGCCTTCGTCGCCTCGGACAGCTTCTGTTTGATGTCGCAGAAAGCATTTTCTATGGTGAGGGTTGCGTGACACAACATCTCGATCTCTCTGCAGAGTGCATTTTTGGCCAGAGAGTCACGAGCGGTGACTGTCAGCTCCTGAAGGGTTTCTTTGAGGGGTTGGTCAACCTCGGGTTGGGGTAGAAAAGCCCCTGGAGGTAAAACATCACGATAGCTCTGAACTGGTCGATACTCGATGTATGCAGTGGCCATGTCGAGGAGCGCCGCGGGACGTTGGGGGTACTCTACGGCTGAGTGTTATCGTCCCGTTGACAGGAGTTGTATTTATTGACACCTCTTCTGAACATGCGGTGTCCCAAGCGTGAGGTTGATGGCGATCACGAATCTCACGAGCAGCATTTGAGGGTCGTGAATCCAAACAGGGTGACCTGGTGAAGTACGTTGCTCGTGACCATAGCCAAGCCTGATGCTCCAAATGGCTGGAAATAGGGCATAGCTGTGTGAGATCAGTGGTATACGGGGGTATACAGCCGCTATTTGTGAGGATTCCAACGGTAGATTCATGGCTACGGTGAGGACCAACGATCAAAACGTTTGAGTCCAATATGTACGTTCATCATAGGGTAAGTACTGTGGGCGCAGGTCATCCATTTCCGTGGCCACCGCAATCAGGTTGCATCCTCCACTGCAGCAGGACATTCATGCGACCAGATTCACAGGCAATGCGTTTGTGATGAAATGCACGTGGATGAACCTTGGTTTTCGAAGCCAGTCACAGCGATGGCCTTGATTTCTTGTGTAGAGGAATTCCACTTTACCACGACCCACCGATCCCAGCCCCATGCTAGACGAAAGCCCTCCTCCGTACGACGCTGTAGTGAGTCCGGTCGTCCAGTGCGTCGTCTATCTCCCCTGCCCAGAGATGTGTTGCCGATGCGAAATAGGACACCTGCACATCCCGCGACGGCTGCACCGTTCAGTTTCTCCCCCTATTTTATCAGCGAAATTCAGGGCCTCGTCCCCGAGGGGAGGTCGCTGGATTCACGTTTCAAGGACATCCACGACATCGTGTCCGCGGTTGCTACCTTCGAACACCAAGAACCAGCTCTCGTTCTCTCTCAGGTCTGTCCTTTCAACTCCCCCATATCAGTTCACCATTCGGACGTAGATGGCGCCGCCACAGACTATGAACACGTTGCTTTGGGACTCAAGACACGTCGCAGGCGTCGTTCTTGCAGCTCTGAAAGGTACCCCCACTTTTACCACAGTTCGAGCTGAAGACTAAAAATCTTTCAGAATTCAATGAGAATATCCTCGATTTCCTATCGGACCCAAACGCGGGTGCCCAAGACAGGTTAGACGAATTGGTTGGTATGTGGAAAGTACGTTCGTAAAGCTGTGACGTTATATGTGGAATCTAACCATCCGGTCGTTCAAGGTGGTACAGGAAAAAAGACGCCCAACGATCGATCAGAAGCCTGCTTTCGATCGCCTCCTTGCAGACTTGACAGCTTTTCGCCAAACAATTCAAGGTGCTCTGGCCCCGCAAAGAAAGAGACCGAATCACCATGTGGGCAAAAGCAGAGATATGCGACTGAAACGGTATATTCCAGCCCTTACACCCACCACCATCGTCGATTAATAACATTGAACTTTGCTAGGGGAGCGAGCCCTGTACGTCTTGATCGATTTGGAGATGACTTGTGGAAATAAAACCACTCCTCCAGCCCCTCGTAATGCCCCATTCTGAGCCTTCAAGCAGCTTATCCCTCGTCACCACATGCGGTACAGCGTGGAGTACTTGCACGTAAGAACCCGCAACCCCGTTTAATATTGTCCTCTTAATCCCTGAGTATCTGCGATCGCAGCAATTTCGCCCTGAATGTCGAACGAATGGCAGAGAACGCGATGTGGTCATCTTTCTCAAGTGTTGATCCGCCTCCTGGACCAGAGAAACCTCACCCTGCTGTTCACAAGACACCTGCGCGAAATCGTTCCAGGCTGGCTGTCGATATCGGCCAGTTGGCAATCCTGCCAGTCCGCCTAGACGCCCTCTTGAGGGATTTACGCAGCTTCGCGGACCGCATTGATATTTTCAACGCCCTCTTGAAAGAGGTTAGTTGTCGAGCACCAGGAATGAGCGGGATATGTGTTGACGACGTGATACAGCTCGAACGAGAGCACGACATATTCGTCATATATCTTAAAGACGGGCAGTCCGTTACCAACTGGGTTAGTCGAAATCACGCGTGGTGTGAGATGGCTTGCTAACGAGTCCCGGTTCATTGCATGATAACAGGGGTACAGGTCTGAGATTAATCGTCTCCGGAAGCACCTGCCTCGCATATGTCATGCCCTTAATGCCTATAGCCGAGCAAGGGACTCGTGAATGCCCGACCTATGCGAGTTATTCGCATCCCTCCGCACTTCCTTGCTCCTAGTTCTGACTCCAGTGTATTTGAATCTGGTTTCCGAAGATCGCAGTACATGTACACTATTGCCTGATCGTTTCTTATCCCCTCGAACCGTTTGGGACATTTGAATGAAGCCTGCAGACTCGGTGAAGACACTTGAAGAACGGACACCACTGCTAATGAAGCTGTCTCATCGTGCTAGCAAGGATCAAGAACTTGAAACACATGCAACCAGTGCACGAGATAAACGTATAGTCACGTCAGGTAAAAAAAATACCAGGATCCGATAGACCTCCTACTTCGCAGGGTACCAGTAAGAATCAGGAACTTGCCTTGTCTTTATCGAGTGCGTGAAGGCGTTTGGACAACAACTTCCTGTGGAAGACAACGTCAGTTAATGATACCTACTGTATATTACTTGGATCTAATTTTCCCGACCTTGGTTCGGGACTGGGGTAATTTAGCTGGTTTTGTACTGCCCGTGTGTGGATGATGCAACAATCGTCTCACATCGTCAAGGGTCGACTCTAGATTGGCCATTTGTCTGAGGCAGGCCTGTTCCAACTGGTATTCGTTCTTCGTTGCCTTGTATTCATTGACCACCACTTGATGAATCCTCGTGAGCGCTTCAAAGGCGGATGTTGCGCGTGAAATACACACGCTCATGCCTCTTTCGCGCTTCGGAATGCGGAGCGCCAGCGCCCATGATATTGAAGAAAAGGATGAGGACGGCCTGACCAGTGATATCAGCAAGCAACGGATTCGCAAATGGAGAGGACTCACCACAATGCCAGCCAGCTTCGCCCACCACATCGGAGCCATGATTGCGAGCACAAACGTGATGCCTGTCACGACAACGTCCCCGTGAAACTTCCAACCCAACTCTTTTGGTACCTGGCGACAAAATGAGATCGTGATCTCCTGCATAAAGATACGATTGCACTTCTTCGATGACACTGATTCACAAACGAATGAGATTTTGGATATTAGGGGGTTTGGGACCACTGACGAATCCATAGCGGCTTTCGCAAGACTTAGTTTATTTTCGAGTGGGTGGATTTTCTTGATTTGTTCGCTACGGTCAAGATCTTTGACAACCCGAGAGAAATCCGCGATATATTTGTCCAGAGTTCTTCCAAAGTCTTCGATCTGATCCATCGGTCGTCGCGTTTCTGAAGAGAAGAGGACTTTACGAAATTCTGGATTGACTCGTGTGAGTCAAGACCCTAGCGCGGTACTGTCCGGAAGTCGTACCATCAACTATGTATTGATGATTTCCTGCAACTTGGCGGGAATGCCACATAATTTGGCCGTATGCCTTTACTACCCATCAGTAGTCCGTCCGCCCCCAAGACGAAAAAAAAGTCTACCTCATGGTGTTGTTTCCACCGAGTCTCCAGATCACGGCAGGTTTCGTGCAGCTGGGTGCGCTGCTGCTGCTCCTTCGTCGCACCGGACAGCTTCTGTCCGATGTCGTAAAAAGCTTGGTCGATGGTGAGGGCTGCGTGATGCAGCGTCTCCATCTCTTTGCAGAGTGCATTTTTAGCCAGAATGTCGCGAGCCCGGGTGTCCATCGGCCCCTGAAGAGTTTCTCTTCGGGACACACCTTCAAGCTGGCGCAAAGGAGCCCCTGCCGGAGTGACCACATGGTTTTGGGCTGGTGGATGCTGCATATCGAGGGATGGAGTGGCCATGCTGAAGAGCACCTCGGGGTGTTGGACGTTGGGATACTCTACGGCTGGGGTGAGTGGTGTTGTCGACAGTGTTTTCGACAGGGGTTGTATTTGTTGACACCTCTTCTGAGCATGCTGTGTGCCAGGCGTGACATTCACGGTCGATGATCACGTATATCACGAACACGATTCGAGGGTCGTCACAGTGACGGGGTCGAAGTGTGCTGATCGTGTCGATGTCCGAGGATTCGGGTGGCCAAAGGCTGGATCAACAGACAGGTTATATAAGATCCCTGCCGCGCAGGGGCTATTGGTGATATCGCGGGCCGTTCAGGAACCTGTGAGGATAGGCGAGTGGTAACGCGTTACAACGCAGACTCGAGGGCGACTCAAGAACCCTGTCAACTTGTCTTCAAGTTGTCTCTACTAGCACTGCGTGTTGCTCAAAAATCAAGACGGAATATAGGGAGCGACGAGTAAAGTTCAATTTACCACTTTCGAGACAAGGTGCTGGCGTTGTGAATGTTACTGGGAGTATTGAACTGGCACGAGCCTCAGTCTGCCAAACAAACTTTTTCCCACCTGACCGACTCCTTTTTTTTGGGACGAACTACTGGGCGGCAGGCTATTACCAGCACTTGGTTGGACTCAGACGCTCTGGTCTCCGGAATATTCACAGGAACGAATCCACTGTCGGAGCTCTTACGAGCAGGGCGTAGTCTTCGCTAGACGCCCCCGCACCCCGATAGGCCCACGATCGATGAATTTCTGGTCGTCACTGTGGCAAATGATGTTCGGCCTGAAGGCAAGAGCAAGGTCACGAATTTCCACACTAGAAGCCCAACTTTGTGGAAGGGTACCGCTCATCCATTTCCGTGGTCGCCGCACTTTCCAGATCTGCACCTCGATTTCGTTTAGATGTGACTTCGCCTTCTACGCCTTGCGCCAACAAAGCAAATCGCCGTCTTGTGCGATGCCACCTTTCCTCCACTATGTGTTGGTGACTCATAATTGGCAGTCACTCGGCATCGATGTGACTCGATATAACCTCTCCAGCTCGATGCGGGCTTATACACCTGGGACCAGACGCAAATGCAACCTCAGTGACTCCACGAGAGAACACGACAGCAAAGGTTTTTCGGAGGCTGATAGGAGGCACATCATGTAAGAGTCCAATTTTCTCGCTTTCGTGTTCTTGACTCCGATCCACCATGATCAACGGCCGACTCGGATAAAGGGCGGAGCGACGGACCCGACACTCTTCATGCACGTTGCCGGACATCTCTGTTCGACATCGTGTTTGGAAGGCACCAAAGCGACCAAATAGATTTTGGTACCTACCCCAAGGATATATATTGGCTAGTGCAATCCGAGCGGAGCTTTCCCTTAGTGTGGAATACATGTCGTCGACCGACATCGGTGATTCGCCCTTAGACTCTTGTCTCTGACCAACCACGATCAAGGATCTGACATGGACCGACACCGGGTATCTTCTGGACATGATTGGGTCACCTGCTCTCTGCGTCTGGACCAGCACGACCCAAAATATCTGTGGTGGCCATCATTGCTTGCAAGTTGCAGTGCGATCGTCGACCTGGATTGTTGCTCGTAGCCATGTAGCTCTCTTGAATATAACCCTGGTCATGATCAGTGTGACCTGCCAGTGGTTGCACTTCTCCACAAGCGTTGAACTACAGAACATTTCACCACACTCATACAACCTCGGCGTGCAGATCAAAGCTCAAAGGGCCAGGGAACGCCACCGGGATATCTGTTAATTGAGCGTTGCATCTGATGCATGCGTGAGATGGGATCACATACAGTCAAGAATTATGGAGGCGTAAGGTTGCCGTAACTACCCATAAAACTCGACATGCGAATTCAAGGCAAGGAACAGAAATGGGAAAAATCGAAGTTATGGAGCGCACAGATTGGGCGGAGACATCCACCCCAAGGTCGTCAAGCCAAGAAAATGGACGGGGGTTCGTTGATCGGGCTCGCAGAAACCAAGAGGAATATACGACCATGTAGATCGTGCGCCAGTGACTACTCGCTGGGCGAAAGCAAATATTCCAGAAAAAAATCCCTAGACTCCTGCATTTCCTTTATTGGGCCTTGCCCTCGGGGACTGGCAGCGAAACCGTGACTTGGTAGTAACGAAGAGCTTTGCTGAGACATCCGTACAATGCATCAAGCCTCTGAACACGTTGGACGAACAACTTCTTCGTGAAGATAATATTAGCCAATGATTATATAGCATGGGAATGTGTTTTTCCTGACCTCTGATGCTCGAGTCTCGTCACAACTTTGTGAGTGGTACACTGTTTGGCGGATGTCCGCAGCAATCTGGGCATAACCGCGACGGATTCAGTCGTGTATTGACAACTGAGGAAACTAGGGAAGGCTTACCGCAGCCCACACGTTCGAAAGAACTCCGAGCTTCATAGTCACATCATGAATGACCGGTCTTGCATCATCGAGGCTCGACTGCAGTTTGACCATTTGATTGAGGCAGGCCTTTTCCAAGTTGCACTCGTTCTTGATCGTGTTGTATTCCCTAACCGCCGCTTGATGGATCTTTGTGAGTATTTCAAAGGCACGCCTTATACCAAAGACCTACCTTCACACTTCCTTAGAGCGTGGAAAAGCTGTGTGCCAGAACTCTTGACATTCAAGGCATTGATCTTGATAGGCTGACCAGAGGGACTTAATAAGAAACAGACTCGCGAACGAAAAGCCATTCACCTCGGCGAGCTTCTCTGACCACATCGGTGCCACGATTGAAAGCACAAGTGTGATGCCAGTGACGACAACGTCCTTGGCCAACTTCCAACCCAGTTCCCTTACCTGGTGACAAGATTATATGATATTATCCTGCATAAAATAACGGTCGCACTTCTTTGAAGACACTGATTAACAAATTTCGGATGAGATTTCGGAAAATACAATGGTTAATATCACTTGCCAATCCATGGCTGCTTTCGCAGGGTGTAATTTACTCTCCAATATACGGCATTTTTCGGTTTGTTCACGAAAACCGAGTCCTTCGACGGCTCGAGAAAAATCTGCAATATATGACTCCAGCGTTCCAACAAAGTCAAGGACTAGGACTATGTCAGCGAAGAAGCGAAATCAACAAGGTCGGGGGGATGTCATACAATTTTGAGACAGGTTTTGTGATGTCTCGGATCCTTCCTGCAGTTTCTAATTGAAAACGTAAGAACCAGACGATGGCCCTAGTGTAATTCCTCACCTGAATATATCTTTGCACGAGCTGTTGTCTTTCGGGCAGGGTGGTAGATGAATTGCGCAAACAAGGCAAAAAGACCTTGAGGAAGTCTAGGCCACGAAATAAGGTGAGTCAAGAACCCAGAGTGACCCTATCTGCAAGCTATACCATCAACTGCGAATTGAGCCTTCCCTGCAACTTCTCGGGAACGCCACAGGAGTTTTTTATATGACTTAACTACCGGTCAGCAGCCCGATCGTCTTCATGATCGAAAGAAACATACGTCGTGGTGTTGTTTCCACCGAGTCTCCAGATCATAGCAGATTTTATAAAGCTCGACGCACTTCTTTTGTTCCTTGGTCGCCTGCGTTAGCTTCTGTCCGATGTCGTAGAAAGCTTTGTCGATGGTGAGGGTTGCATTACACAACTGCTCAATGTCGTTGTAGAGCACGCTTTCAGCTGGGAGTTCATGAGTGATGTATGTTGGTGCTTGCAGAGTTTCCTCGGTGATATGACCAACCCCAGGTGCCAGGCGAAGGGCCCGAGGCCCTGGAATTGTAGCTACGCGATCCTGAGTTGGCAGATACCCGATGCGTGCGGTAGCCATGTAGAAGAGTGCCTCGGGACGTTGGGTAACTCTGCAGGTGAGTGGTGTTGGCACTTTCTTGGAGTTGGTATGATTTTCGGCTGACAGGCGCTGTATTTGTCGACAACCCTTCTTAGCATGTTTGCAGGGCGTGACGTGCTGATGGCGACCACGTATCTCACGAGCTGGGTTTCAGGGTCGTGAATCCCAACAGAGTGACTATGGGTATATTCATGCAGCAAGACACAAAGTTAGGCGTCAAACGTGCAAAGTCATGTCAGGTAGAGTTGCAATCCTTCTAGGTCCTCGCCCGTGACTGGTACCCACTTCGCGTTCTCCACAGAGTGACATGTCCTACAGGAACAGAAATCTAGATGCCAACTTTTCATTTATCGAGCCCTCCTCCGCTCTCGGGTAGTCGAACCATGACTTGGTAATACCGAAGAGCTCGGCTGAGGCATCCATACACTATTTCAAGCCTTTGAATGCGTCGGACGAACAACTGTCCATCGAAGCCGACGTCAGTCAGTATTGCTCATGTTGTGAGATCTGTCCCGCCTGACCTGGGATGAGGGATCTTCAGCATAACTGAGTGAATTTTGTATTATGCAAATGCCTGCGCTAATCTGCACACAACCGCGGCCGATCAAATCTTGAATTGATACCCACAAGAGGTATGTATGCAAGGCGTACCGTGGCCCGCACATTCGCAAGGTCTCCGAGTTTCGTGGTCACACCGTGAACGACCGGCCTTGCATCATCAAGGGTCGACTCTAGTTTGACCACTTGACTGAGGTAGGCCTGCTCCAAGTCGTACTCAGTTTTTATTGCATTGTAGTCCCTGGCCATCACTTGATTGAACCCTTGTCAGCATTTCAAAGGAAAACTTGGCACGAAACACCCACATTCATGCCTCGTCCGCGCCTCGAGATACTGAATGCCGGAGTCCCCGGTAACGAGGAAAGCAATGCCGGTGACCTGACCAAGGAAGCTGATAAGCAACGGATGCGCAACCCAAAGGGGCGATCAACGGGACTCCCAGAAAAAGAAAAAGAAAACCAATTCGCGAACGGAGGGCACTCACCGCAGCGTTGATCACCCACGACATCGGAGCCACAACCATAAGTAAACTTGTGACACAAGTTACGACAACGCCCCTGGTAAACTTCCAACCTAACCCTTTCACCTGGTGATAAAATCAGACCATGTTCTCCTGTGCAAAAATACGGCCGTACTTCTTCTATGACACTATTTAATAGATAGATGTCATTTTGGAAATTACGACGGATGATATTGCTTACCTATCCATGGCTGCTTTGGCAGGATGTAGGCTACTCTCAAGTATACGGCATTTGCGGATTTGTTCACTCTGATCGATACTTTCGACAGCTCGAGAAAAATCTACAATGTATCCATCCAGCGTTCCGAAAAAGTCGAGGACTGGGAATACATCAGCGAAGAAGCGAAATCAACAAGGTCAATGTCCTAGTTACATTCTTGAGACAGGTCCTGTGATGTCTTGGATTTGCCTTCGAGCTCCTGATTGACAAACGTAAGGACCGGATAGCTCTAACGAATCGTTGTACCTTGATATGCTCTTGAACCAGCTGTTGTCTTTCTGGCAGAGTGGTAGATGGGTCACGCAAGCAAGGCAAAAAGACCTTGAGAAAGTCTGAGATATAAACTTTGTGAGCCAATAACCTAGCGTGGCTCTATCCGCAAGCTGTACCATCAACTGTGAATTGGGCCTTCCCTGCAACTTCTCGGGAACGCCACAAGAGTTGTTTATACGTCTCCACTCCCGGTCAGCAGTTTGGCCGTCTTCGCGATTCAGAGAAGCCTACCTCATGATGGTGTTTCCACCGAGTCTCCAGATCGTAGCAGATTTGATACAGTTCGACGCGCTTCGTCTGTTCCTTCGTCGCCTGCGATAGTTTCTGTCCGATGTCGTAGAAGGCTTTGTCGATTTTGAGGGTTGCCTTACTCAACGTCTCAATATCTTTGTAGAGCGCATTTTCAGCCAGAACGTCATGAGCCGAGTCCGTCAGTGCCTGAAGAATTTCGCTGAGATGATCAATCCTTTGTTGGCGGAAAGGGGCCCGTGAAATTGTAAGCGTGTGGTCCTGGGTTGGCTTTTCGGGGTATGCAGCGGCCATGATGCAGGACAGTTCGGACGTTTGGCGTTGGGGGAGGACTGTGTAGTGTATAACCGACTCGGTGACTTTCTGTTGATGGGAGTAACGCGTTGTATTTATCTGCACCTTCTCTCCGCATGGGTTGTGCTGGGTGTGACGTTGACGACCACCACGCATCTCGTGGGCAAGGTTTGAGGGTTGTGAACCTAAATAAAGTGACTCGATCAAAGTGCGCTGATCGTGGGCCAAGTACCTCGTGACTGAAAGGCTGGATCCTCAGCCCTATGAGATCTATGGGACACGCGGTAGCTAGTACCCATTCATCAGCTTCCACCGTGAAAGGGTTCTGAGGTAACACATTGGAGTCCATAATGAGCCAGTGGTGACTCCAAGTACCACTGGGCAACCACGGTGCTTAAAGGAACGTCGTCTCTATCAGGGAGTAACTTGAGCAGAACTCGATTGAAGTCAAATTTCTCCCTAGCAGTCGGTAAAGATGCTTGGTTTTGTCTGTAAGCATAGCTCGTAGACTGTGCAACTCGTGGTGAGGTCTGATGATACCTGTGTGGCAGTGACATTCAAGGATGAGGCAGACTGTACGAGTAGGTAGACTAATATCCTTCAAGGAGGCTCGGGAGACATGATGTATATAGGCTACTATCCAGGCTAGGTCCTCAGAGACGCCCTTGCCTTGAAGTATGTCCCGAAGCCTGGGTGTACCTGAGTGCATGCGGGTATTAGGAAGTGGCTCATTCCAAACAGTGGGTATTCCCTCCCCTGATGGTTCCCGAGCTCCCTGGTGATACCCACGAGTTGCTTGATGTGGTCGTTCGTCCGTGGACCTGATGCCAGTACAACAGAGCTTGAGTCGCTGCAGGCCGTCGTTCTTGAGATATTGCATTTCTACAAATGGCGCTCTGGATGAACAAGGAGGCGGCGATTTTATGTTTCCATAGACACACTGCACCCCGCCGTCAGGGACTAAGAGTCATGTACGACTATGTAAATATATCCGAGAAACTTTACCGTAGTACAGGTATGGATGTGTCAAGTCAGTTATGAGAGCTAAACATGCAGTTTACGGGGATCTTTGAAGGTAAGACATACGAAGTCAGTCAGCAGAGTTGCGATCAGCTTTCTAGCGCCTCGCCCGTGACTAGCATCCAATTCACGCTTTCGCTGGCGTGCGACCAAACACCCTCCACATACACATATTATAGAATCCCATACCGAGTTCTTTATCGGGCCCTGCACTTCCATCGGGCATCCGAACCGTGACTTGGTAGTAACGAAGAGCGTCACTAAGGCATTGGTACATTGCTTCGAGCATTTCAACACGTCGGGTGAACAACACCTTCCCAAAGACAACGTCAGTTAATGATACTTGGTAGTATAGGAATGTGTTTTTCCTGACATGCGACGTTTCACTCTCGCTGCAACTTTGCGAGCTGTGTGCTATTTGGCGAATGTCCGCAGCAATCTGGACATAAGCGCAGCCGATTGAGTCGTGAATTGACGCCCTCGGGAGGTAAGAAAGGCGTACCGCAGCCCACACACTTGCAAAAGCACCGAGCTTCGTAGTCACTTCGTGAACGATCGGTGCTGTATCTTCAAGGGCCGATTGTAGGTTGACCATTTGACTGAGGCAGGCTTGTTCCAAGTCCAACTCGTTTTCGATTGCGTTGCAATTCCAGACCGCCACTTGATGGACCCTTGTGAGCAGTCCAAAAGCAGACTTTACGTCAAGTACCCACACATATGCTTCACCCGCAGCTCGGGTTGCAGATCCTGAATGTTAGAGTATAAAGAAGAGCCGGTGGCCTGACCAAGGAAACTAATAAGCAACGCATTCGCGAACAGAGACCACTCACCGCAGTGCCGAGCAGCGCCACCCACCACACAGGAACCAGGACTGTGAGTAAACCCAAAACTCCAGTCACGAAGACGTCCTTGGCAAACCTCCAACCCAATGCTTTCACCTGGTGGTAAAATCAGATTATGCTCTTCTGTACAAAAATACGGTTGCACCTCCTTGCTGATGCTGGTTGACAGATGGTTGAGATGTGGGAAATTATGATGGTGGTACCACTTACTTATCCATAGCAGCTTTCGCGCTACCTAGTTTATTCTCAAGTATATTGCATTTCTCGCTTTGTTCGGGACAACGGAAACGTTCCACAGCTCGAGAAAAATCCGCCATGTATCCATCCAGAACTTCGACAAAGTCAAGGACTAGGAATGCATCAGCGAAGAAGCAAAATCGACACGGTCGAAGGGACACCCCACATTTCTGAGACAGGTCTTCCGATGTCTTGGCTTTGTCTTCAAGTTTCTAGTTGAAAAATCTAAGAACCAGAGAACGGTTCCGGTGAATTATTCTACCTTGATATGCTCTTGAGCCAGCTGTTGTCTTTGTAGCGGAGTCGTAGCCGGGTCACGCAAACAAGGCAAAAAGACCTCGCGAAAGTCTAGGATATTAACTCGTGAGTCAAGATCCTAGTGCGGCACTATCCACAAGCCGTACCATCAACTACGAATCGAGCTTCCCCTGCAACTTCTCGGGAACGCCAAAGGAGTTGTTTGTATGTCTTGACTGCAGGTCAGCGATCCGGCCGTCTTTATCATTGAAACGAGCCTACCTTGTGATGTTGTTTCCACCGATTCTCCAGGTCATAGCAGATTTTATAGAGTTCGGCGCGCTTCTTCTGCTCCTTCGTCGCATGCGATAGCTTCTGTCCGATGTCGCAGAAGGCTTTGTCTATGGTAAGTGTTGCATTACACAACTGCTCAATATCGCTGCGGAGCACATTTTCAGCCGGGAGGTTACGAGCTATGACTATCGGTGGTTGAAGAGTTTCTCCGGCGAGATAAGCAACCCCAGGTGGACGTAAAGCATGTTCTGGAAGTGTGACTACCTGGTTCTGAGCTGGCAGATACCCGACGCATGCGGTAGCCATGTAGAAGAGGACTTGGGACTGTGTAAAGGATTAGTATCGATTTCGTGGATTCACGACTTTCGTTGTTGACAGGCGTTGTATTTAGCCACGTCTGGTTTCGGCATGTGTGCAAGGCGTGACATGCGCGCCAACCAAGTACATATCTGGATCTGAGGGTTGTGAATCTAAACTGTTGGAGTGACTCAGTCGAAGTGCGCTGATCATGTCCATATCCTTATTAACAGCATTACAGGCCGTTCAGGAGCCTGTGAGGATAGGATAAGGGGTGAAATGAGGCGCAGAAGCAGTTCCATGAGTCAATCCGGAAGTGCCAGTGGGATAACCACAGCTGCCCCAGCCAGGACATTATAGTCTCGATCAGAATCAATGTGACACTATCATGGTGGATGCAAGGCGTTGCAGTGTGTTACACGGACCCCACGAGTCACACACCAACGACCTTGAACATTTACAGGTAATTTTACTTAAATAAAGAACAATTATCAATCTCAAACTTGCCAAAAAGGTGCTGAAAACCTCAAATTTTTGGTAATCCATGCCTTATACTTATAATTTTCTCACCCTGAGAATGCGAAACAATGAAATTTGATATTTTAAATAATATGTAAATGCCCTCGGGCTTCTCACTGCGTTTCTGATATTAGTTATCGAGTCCTTTTTGAAATTTGCACCCACCACTATCTGAGTCTCCCAAAGGTGTTGCTCGCCTGCCGATTGATCAATCTGAAGGCAAAAGCAAGGTGAACTTCCATAGTGGAAACTCAACTTCACGAAAGGGTACTGCGGCGCAAACCATTCATTTCTATGGTTGCTCCATTTTGCATATACAACCCGGACCCCGGGCCTTAACTCAATTATCACAGTAGGACATTCCGTCACATTCACACCATTACATCCATGCAACTTTTGAGAAAGCGTGGATGAACCTTATCTTGCGAAGCCATGCGTGGCGATAACCGTATCGTTCTGCATTGGGAGGAACAGAAGTTCTTCGCACTTTACCATAACTCCCCAATCACGCATGTTTGACGAGAGCCTTCCATACGAAGCTGTAATGGATCATGTCCATCACTACGTTGTCCATTTAGTGATCATTCCCATATGACTGGTAAAATCCAGCGCCTCGTCTCCAAGGCGAAGTCACTCGATCACGTTTCAAGGATATTCACAATATTGTATCGGCCGTTCTCTCTCAGGTCTGTCCCGTCAGCTCCGCAGATCAGCCCACAATCTAGAGGTAGATATGCCAATGACCACGTTGCTTTGGGACTCGGAACATGTACCAGGCGTCGTTCTTGACTTGCAGCTATTAAAGGTAATCCAAGTTTCAGGCGCTCTCTCCCTCGTCCAAGCTCGAGATCGACGCTGGGATCACGGCCTAGATCAGTAAGCCGTGCAAGCTTCCATCCCACTGATCCAGTACCATTGTGCGCCTCCATAAACATACCTTTGACTGTAATCCGAGGTTGTGCATGAAAAAAGGAAGAAATGACCGACCCACCAGAGTTTGAGCAGGAAGCCACCTCTGAGATTTTTTTAATGGCTTATGAGCGACGGGATTGAAGAAAAAGAGGTTCGTCAGATCCTTGAATTCAATGGATCTTACACAAAGCAAAGGTGCGGAGTTACGTCAGGTAGAATACCAACTCATCCGCTGAACCCCTCATCAGTTCCTTTTCATGACTGGCATCCACTTGGCGTTATCCCACAGAAACAGAAACATAGACGCCAGCCCTTTCCTTATCGGACCCTGCTCTGCTCTAGGGTGGCTGAACCGTGACCTGGTAGTACCGGAGAGCTTTGCTAAGGCATCCATACAAATTCTCGAGTCTTTGAATACGTCGGGAGAACAACTTTAATACGACGTCAGTTAATGGTACTCGTATTACGGGGGTCCATTTTCCTCACCTTTGATTCGGGGCCCTCGGCGTAAGTTAGCCAGTTTTGTATTGTGCGGATGTCCACGCCAATCTGCACACAGTCGCGGTCAATTCAGTATTGACCCCCCGAAGGAGGCACGAAATGCCTACCGCAGCCCACACGTTCGCAAAAGCGCCAAGCTTAGTGGTCACATCGTGAACGACTGGTCGTGCATCATCAAGGGTCGACTCTAGTTTGACCATTTGAGTGAGGCAGGCTTGTTCCAAGTCGTACTCATTTTTTACTGTGTTGTATTCCCTAACCGCCACTGGTGATCGATGAATCCTTGTAAGCAAATCAAAGGCATACTTTGTACGAAGTACTTACATTCACGCCTCCTCAGCGCGTCGATATACTGATAGACAGAGTTCTTGGTATTCAAAGTATCATTACCAGTGACCTGACCAAGGAGACTAATGAGTAACCGGTTCGCAATTCAGGGCTACTGACCACAGTGCCACCAAGGTTCGCCCACCACATCGGAGCCACGATTGCAAGTAAAATTGCAATGCCGGCCACGACAACGTCCCCTGCAAATTTCCAACCTATTTCTTTTACCTGATGTCAAAATCAGATTATACTCTCCTGTACAAAAACATGGTCGCACTTCTTCGCTGACACTGGTTAACAAAACGGATGAGAGTTGTTAACATTGCAATGCTCGACATCACGTACATGTCCATCGCTGCTTTCGTAGAACGTAGTCTGTGTTCGTGCGTGTGGATCTTCCCGGGTTGTTCGCCACAACTGAGACCTTCGACAGCTCGGGAAAAATCAACAATATACGTGTCTAAAGTTCTACCAAAGTCAAGGACTAGAACAAAGTCAACAAAGAAGCGAAGTCGATAAGGTTCAAGCGATGCCATACATTCTTGAGTTATGTCGTGTGATGTGTTTGATCCGTCTTCAAGTTCCTGATTGAAGAGCATGAGGAGTAGAGGACAGTTTTAGTGGGACGATGTCCTACCTCGATCTGATCTCGGACCAACTGTCGCCTTTCTGATAAAGTCGTAGATGGGTCACGCAAGCAAGGCAAAAAGTGTTCACAAAAGTCTGGGATAATTCATGTGAGCCAAAAACCTAGCGTGACAAGTACTATCCGCAAGCTGTACCATCAACTGCACATTGAGCCTTCCCTGCAACATGGCGGGAACGCCGCAGGAGTTGTTTATATGTCTTTACGGTCTGTCAGCAGCTGTCCTTCCATATTATCCAAAAGAAGTCTACCTCATGATGTTGTTTCCACCGAGTCTCCAGATCACAGCACGTTGTATATAGCTCGACGCGCTGCTGTTGCTGCTTCGTCGCTTCGGACAGCTTCTGTCCGATGTCGTAGAAAGCTTGATCGATGGCGAGGGTGGCGTGACACAACGTCTCAATCTCTCTGCAGAGTGCACTTTCAGCCAGGTCACGAGCGGTGTCCGTCAGGTCATGAAGAGTGTCTCTGAGGGGTTTGTCAACCACGGGTTGGTGTAAAGGAGGCCCTGCGGGTGTGATCACATGGTTTTGAATTGGTCGATACTCGAGGTATGCAGTGGCCATGTCGAAGGGCTCTTGAGACGTCGGACGTCGGGTGAGTACTCTACGACTAGGATTTATCGCTCTGTTGACGGACGTTGTATTTATCGACACCTCCAAGTCTTCTCATGATCAGCACGTGTGTGATATTAACGGCGACCACGTATCTCAAGAAGAGCTGAGGGTCGTGAATCCAAACGGAGTGACTGTCGAGGGATCAACGTCAACGTTCAACGTTCAACCTAGACAGGTCATTGCCATGCAGCCACACTATCAAAGCGGCATCACGGGCACTTCAGAGCAGAAGCAGTTCTGTGAATCGAATATCTGAGTGCCAGTGGGCCACAGCCAGGACCTTGGGCATGGCTCCAAAGAACCTTGTATCGACATACTTATTAGGGCATAGTTCAATAGGGAGTTCAGAGTAGAAAACGGCCGTGGTTTTGGCGCTGTTTTGGAGGCCATTTTGAAAGTCGTTTTGGCCGTCAGCAATTCAAAACCGATTGAGTGGTTTTCGATTTCCATCAAGCGGCAGCTTTCGGCATCCCCTTCTGAGTTTGAAAATCTGAACTTCTTGCGTAGTACAACATGTGCATGTTCTTGCCAGCTCGTCGTTCCGTTTGTTGGCGTACGTTCTATGTGTTCTCGTCATCCGCACTAATCTTGACATCTTCTCACATATCAGAACACCTATCCTAACCATGGCCAAAGCACCCCACACTCCCAAGAAGTTGTCCTTGGTCTCAGCTTTGAAATATTCTGTGAGTCCAGCATGGAGAAAATCTTCCTCTGCTTCTAATTTCCATTTAGCTGGGCCAAGTCTGAGAACTTCCACCTAACTGATGCCCTCCTGATGCTTATTGAGGACTCTGTGACCTGGTAAGGAGCTCTGGGCTTTGACAGGGGTGCTGTAAATGACCCAATGCCAACCTGCAAGGGTAGGAGCTTCATTCAACACTGTGAAGACATTGCAGACAATTTTTTTCTCCATTGCAACACAAACTTTGAGTTTGTGAAGGATGACCTTCCTGCCTTGAGGACTGTGATCAAGAACCAGATCAACAGGTATGTATTCTGATACACATTGCTCTTGTTGATTTTATCTCTACTCACACACGCTCAGCCTCAAGTCCACATTCACTGAGTATTGTAACAAGCTTGGCAAAACTGGAGATGGCCTTGTCATGTCAGGTTGTGCAGACAAGCTCTATGAAGGAAGTGAAGCTGCAAATGTGTATGGTGTGATATTTTGCTTGCTATGTCCATGTCACTCACTGACCTGTGGAATATCCAGAGGCGATAGAGAAGAAGTTTCCATGATACCTTTGGATGAATGTGTTGATGGGTAGCAGCCCTGTTTCAAGTTGGAAGGCTATCTCCAACAGTCAGTCCTATCTCAACTTGGCTGTCCTTGGGGTTGTTGATGATGATGATGAGGTATGTGTACCTTTGAATTGTCAATTTTTTATTTAATGGTTTTATCCTAGGATGAGACTAAACGTCACACTCCCATCCTGATGGTGGATGAGGATGTGGCTCTGAGGAGTATTGGACCTTTGTCTCCATGTGGTAACCTGCCCAGTGACAAGTTGAAGGATGAAGATGAAGAAGTTGTTTTCTTGCTGAGAATCAAGCTCACTGTTCCTGCAAAGCATGCTGCTGAGTCTCCTGCAGTCTCCCAGTCTGCCAAGAAGTGTGAGACTCCACAAGACTTGGTGAAGGAGGTTGCTGATGCTGAACATGAGGCTCATCTTCTTATGCATGAGATGCATGCCAGGGAGTGTACTACTCAAGAGTGAGTCAAGCATCAAGCTACACATGACACTGTGGTTGCAGTGGAGGGTATGCGCTCAAGTCTCAGGTGGAGCAGGCTGCTATGCAATGGGCACATGAGCTTCTAATGTTGGAAAAGCAGATTGAGCTTGCCTGTCTTTGTTCTGGATATTCTGCTTCTATTGATCTTCAGCTTCAAGGATAACCATACTGATTGTTATACCATAAACCTTTCCACTCCCTTCCTTGCTTAATTATTATACAAATACCTGAACAAACTTAGCTTCAGCTCCTCTCATTTTATTCTACCTCACAGTAGTTCCACATTTCTTCCTTCCTCCCTTCCTCTCTCTTCTTCGGCAGCCTGTTGTTCCCTAATTGCAAGTAATTCTGCATTCCATACCTGTTCTTCTGCCATGATCTCTAGATCTTTCTGAAAAAAGTTATCTTTCGAAATGTTGATACCCTTTTGATGGCCAAGTGTGAATGCATGTATGTGGATGCATGTGATGATCCAGAGGCAGGCATATTGAATGTGATCCTCATTGTCGAGGCATACATGTAGCCCCCACAATGACTACCATGTGCCCTTGATATATCCAACAGCATGTTCCAAGCAGATCTGAACCTTGGAGACATAGTAGTTGTGGGTTGTATTTTCCTCTGTATCCTTCTCAGGCCTATCACAAGTCAGTAGCTATTTGGCTTCAAACAAGGCAAC
>KN825091.1:0-32618 GCA_000827395.1 Paxillus rubicundulus Ve08.2h10 | reverse complement strand
GCTATATGCAATTCTATGTGCATTGGAAGATCGGATTCTGGTTTAGTGCAGCACATATACTGAGCTGGCAGCTGAACACATTCAATTCTTGTTTCATAAAATAGATACAACTCTACATATACATCGAGGGGACATATGTATGAAGTGGCTAAGCCATAGGTTGATAATTGTGTGAGCTACGACGAAGGGACGAACACTAGGTGTGGACGAAACGACGATAAGATATAGTATAGGTTCAGTGGCATGTATATTAGCCTCGGCAATAATCATAATTCGTTGCAAACTACTTCGCTCGAGTACGAGCATCGTCGTCGTCACTGCTCCGCTTTTGACTCGTTCGAACGCGAAGCTTCTGTAGATGGGCCTGTGCCTTGACTGACAACTGCATGCGTGGCAGTGATGCAATCCGTCTCCTCCTCGGTTTGAATTTTGGGCTGGCAAGCTCAACGAGGACGAGGGATTACATCAGTGCATTGAATGCGTTTTTAGAACAGCAGATTTCCTGCTCTACTACTACCTACAGCTATTAGCCTGCTGTATACTTTAGTACGGTGTTGACCACCTCCAATGTAGGTGCGGCTCGAGCTCGCGAATAATGAACTGCCTTGGCAATGCCCTCACGGCTGAATCCTCGCGAGCACATCTGGAATGAGGATTGACCATCGCTCGTCCCCGCAGGCCGATATTGTTCCCCTTACCGAAAGGGAAAACAGCTAGCTCCTCAACCCCCCTCCACTCCAACCTTCCGTCTCTTTGGCGCCCTTCCTTCCAAAGCCTCACCCTCACCCTCACCTTCATCCTCGCCTCCGGCCCCATCATCCGTCCCTACCCTTCCTTGTCCACCTCCGGCCCCTCCTTTCCCGCCTGCACCCGCCCCAACACCAACATAACACCCTAGATCCTTACACCATACAAACTCATGCTTCAATACCCTTGTCAACACCTCATAGGCACCCACGTTCGCAAACGGGACGTTCGTCCTCGGATCGAGGTATTTTCCAGAGAGTCCAGTGATGGGGCATGTGCGAGTCGGACGGGCTGTGTCGTTATACCAGACAGGAAAGAAGTGAGTGGAGTGGTCAGCGTGTTGCAAGGGAAAGGAGATAATCGAGGGAGGTGAAAAAGTGAAGAAGAGAAAGCAAGGTGAGACGAATAAGGATACAAGATACACACCCAAAGGCCTTCCCCTCCCAGTGAACACCTTCAGTTCCTCCCACCTCACATGATCCCCAAACATAGCTGACATCGTGTCTCTCCAAGGCGGTTTTGCGGGCGCGGATTGTGAAAGCGCGTGGATGACGTAGTTTCTGCATACATTTTCTGTGCGGTATTCTATGGGAGGGGCTGCGGGAACGGGGACGGGGACGGGGACGGGCTGTGGTTGGGCGGATGGAATAGGAGTGGGGGCCAAAGCAAATATTTGAGGCGATGGGACGTTATGTGAAGGAGTTAGCCCAGCATGTGTGAGAGGCACGGGGGGGATAAGCAGGGATGCACTTGCAGCTTCTCTGGGCGGAGTAGAAGTAGAAGTGACCACAGGCGGCGGTTGTGGTGGAACAGGAGACCCATTTGTTTTTGCGCTCGAAGGCGGTTCTTGTGCATTCGGTGCCGCGCTTTGGGCGACAAGTGGAATGTATGGATAGAATGGCACGCTATACGCTTGGCTTCCCGTAGCACCTGTCGCAGTCACACCTCCAATGCCACTCCCAAACGCAACACCAGGGCCATACGCAAAACTATACCTCGCCGCATACGTCTGTGCAGGCACAGCAGGGGGAGGAGGTAGTGTCGGTGGCTTTACCTCAACCTTAACTGTTTCCTTCCTACTTATCCACCTCAACATCGGTCCATCGATCGACTGTCTCACCACCCTTGCCCTCGCACGTTTTTCTTCTTCGAGACGGAGGTAATCCCTATGTTCGATGATATTTCCCTCTTCTGCGTCAAGAGCACGTGCGATAAGTTCGTCCTGGGTGGGTAGTCTTATGATGGTTTTGATTTTCTTTGGGATTGAGGCCTGTAGTTGGGGGACATGAGAGGACATTGAGATCACGTAGAGTCAGTAATGAATTGATTACATACTCTCTTCTCCTCTGCGTCCTTCATACGGTTCACCGTTGCCGAGGTATTCATGATCGTATGCCTCCTCTGACTCTGCCTCTTCGCGCCACTCGTACCCGAGCCCTCGATGACTTCCCCCGTCTCAGCGTTCACAACAATACCAAGCGATACCCGTCGTTTCGTCTTTTGGGTAGCCTTCCGTTTCGATTGTGAAGAAACCGCTTCTGGGTTGAAAGTCACTCGCTGACGGGCATGTGCTGCTGCTGTTGCTTTCTCAGCGCGGGCGCGGGCGGTCTGTAGACAAGGTGTTATATTTGAGGAAAGGCGTCGACGGAAGTGTACAGGGGACAAGGCGGACCTTACGCTCCCGAACTTCTTCCTCTCGTACGGCACTATCGGCTTCGTCCACGTCCTGTCGAGCAGCCTCTTCATCCGTGCTCGCGAAATCAGACTCGAATATGTCTTCCTCCTCTTGAATATGAAATCCGAATGAGTTATCATGCGGGTAATCATCAAACCAAAACTAATGCACATACCTTTGTCGTTTACAAAGTCGACATCGTCCTCCGCCTCCGCATTTTCTTCTACGGTTAGCTCTGCCAACGCAAGCTCCATGCTGTTTCATCTGTCACTTCTCTGTCGCACGGCAACGAGGGCTCACAGGCTCACCGATTCCCAGCGGTACTCCGCTTTGGCCTGCGCGATACAAGGCTCTCTTCCTCCGCCATTTTGTTGGCTAGTCACGTAAGGAGTCAGAGTCGCTCTGCAACTTCGGCCAGAAACGCAATGATTCCCCCAAGAAGGGCAAGCAAAGCCTTTAGAATTCAACAACACCAAACAACCGAAAACCGCAAGTTGCCTCAGCGACAGACATTTCATTGCACGCGTCGTGTCACTCCCGCCTGAGCCCCCTCAATTTGCACGACATGCCCCGCCGAAGAGGAAAATTTATTCCGCCCCCCTCTCAACTCTCCCAAGTCCTCGGGCAGCTCAATGCGGGTCCTAGACTTGCTCTCAATGGGCTCCGGAGGATTAGTCTGTCACTTGCAACGAGGAACGACCACATGGGTGCACGGTGAGCCGTCGACTCGCGTCTTTTCGACCATTTTTCTCATTGGATGAAATTGCTGACACGTTGAATTGCTGAACTCCCTCAGACATTTCGTCAAGGAAGAACTCCCCCGAATACGATGGGCGAACCCCCTGCTTGACATCCAGGTGACCAAAGTCCAGAAAAAACGAGAGGAGGTTTGGCGGCCCGAAGCCGTCATCGAGTTCCGTCAGTCTTCCCTCCCTCCTGCGCTCTTCCCAATCTCACTCCCACCGTGCCAAAACCCACGTCCGTCATGCATCGCGCTTGCTCGTGATTGAAACTAGATGACGGCACGACATCCACTATCGACATGACCAACAAGTGGTCGACTTCAATAGCCAAGGAACTTATGGATCTCGCAGGTGGTGATCCTTGGAAAGCCTACAAAGCCGCCGCGCTCGCCGCTCGCCAACCTATCCTACCAGGCGAGGAGAAAGAGCGTTTAGCAAAACTCGCAAAGGCACGGAAAAACAATGCCACGAAACCCCAACCAAATAAAGAAACGCAAGAGGAGCAGGAGACAAAGGTGCAAGAGATGCTCAATGCACCAGATCGGCGAAAGACGGGGGCTGCTGCTATGCTTCCTTGATGCTTTGCTTGTAACTTTGCAATGGTGCACGAGTCGACATACCATTGTGCTCTGCATTCGCTCGCCTCCGTCTCAGCAACAAGTAGACAGCTATGTTATGGATCTCATATTAGCCATAATCACACTACAACAGCATGCCTGGAGTGAAATCTGTTCAAAACTAAGATAATATCCCTCCGTGTTCAGTTATGAAACCATGAAGCAATTACTATGACCATTCCCATGCCAAACACAACAGCTGCAAGATCATCCAGGAAAGCTCCTCCCATGCGCAAGTACCGCAGCCCGTTCGTGATCAAGGACGGGAAAGGGGGCGGAATGTGAGAAATTGCAAGTGCGAGCAATGCAGGTGGCTGCACTTCGTTCTGTGATGGTTGCGTGAGCATGAAGATTGCCCCATCGAAGCGGACAACACTTACATGTCCAGTGAATATACGCAGAGAATGGAGCATAACCTGTAGGGTCATAAATGCCCAGAAGAATGGCTACAAAAAGAAACCGTCAGACACTACCCACACAACATACCAGGATCAACTTACAACAACTTGCACGCCCCACCCTCCTTCCAAAGCCCCTTGTGTCGCGAGCGTAGGCCAGCGTCTCCAAAATGCACCGTCGACCGTCCCCACAGTCTTTTCGACAAAAACCTGGGGTTCCTTCCACAACAAAAAGAACGCCAAAAGGCACCACATGCACACTACGTGTAGCAGTGGCATCAACTTCTGCAGGTACGTAGCTGGCTGTGCGGGGACAGGAGGTGCAGGTGCCTTACCGGCAGCACCACGGGCGGGACCCATCTGCGTAAGTTGAGACATCATATTCGCGAATGGGTCTTCTGCAGGTGGGGGGCCAGTTCTGGAGCTGGCGGTACCAGGGGGCTGAGGCTGCGGGAAAGCGGCGGGGTTGAGGGTTCCACCCATGAGAGCCTGCATGAACTGCCTTTGTTGTTCTTCTGACCAGACGGAACGGTCGGGTTGTCCCTGGGTTGCAGATGAACGACGGTGAGGGGAGGCACTTGGCGTCTCTTTTGGAGGGGGAGGAGGGGGCATGTCGGTCTCTTCACCTACAAAAGCGCCGAGTCCAGCAGCGGCACCTCTCACTGGCACATCTGTGTAGTACATTTGGCTCTTCAAACTTCCTTTCAAAAGGGTCTGACTCACCGTCCTGGTGATACGCTGGAGCATCCTCACCGCGTGCAGAAGTCGTAAGTTTTGCAAGACGGTCACCACCGCGGCTCAAGATTGCTTTTCGGCGTGCCTCTGCGCGAGCTGCTGGTGAAGACATTATTATTGTCGTCGTTGTATCGTAATAGTGGTCGTATTAGTGAAAGCAGGAAACTGCTGACGGATGGGACGTGGACAAGGTAACGAGTAAACGTGTAGCCACACAGCCGAAACTGGCCTGGCACTGTCACAAATATAAGAAACCCTTTCATCTCCGAAATATTCAACTGGTTTCTCCTCGAGGCTCCCTCTCACCACTTCAACGACACCTGTCAGGACAAAGGTACATCGCCAGATAACCAGGGACGTCATGTCGAAACCAGACAAAGCAACCACCGAGCGTAACGCAAAAATATTGCGTGAGCTCGTGAGGCAACCAGACAATAAAGTCTGCGCAGATTGCAAACGTAACGGTGAGACCTTTTCTGCAGGCTAGTCTCATGCACCACAACTTTTCATACCACTGCCCGTGAACAGATCCCCGATGGGCATCATGGAACTTGTGAGCAGTTTTGTTCGACACGATTGGTATCGTGTCCACAGGAAGTTCATCTCCTCGTTCAAGGGGCGTGTTCCTTTGTATACGGTGTTCGGGCATACATCGCGGAATGGGCACCCATATCAGCCGCGTCAAATCCATTGATCTCGACATGTGGACGCCCGAGCAGATGGAGGTGTGCTTGTCCACTTAGTCACTGCGTCAAGCCTAATGAACCTAATTTCCTCCTTCACAGTCCATCCAGCAATGGGGCAATCGCCGCGCCAACCTCTACTGGGAAGCCCATCTCAAGGCAGGACATATCCCCCTTGATCAGTACGTGTCACTCGCCTTGTCAATCAGTCACTCTTCATGCTGAAGCTACCAGCAAAATGGAATCATTCGTCCGCTCCAAATACGAATCACGAAGATGGGCGATGGACGGTCCCCCTCCCTCTGATCCATCTGTACTCGACAGCGCAGGAAAATCATCCTCTAACGGAGATGCCACTGCCACTGCTACCCAAGCTATAGGCCAGTCTCTCGTTACTTCTTCCTCTCGTCCCACACACGCAAGCATTTCCGCTCCACGTGCCGCCTCCGCCTCCCCCCACACTTCAGGAACGCCACGTCACCAACCATCCCAATCTCGCCAGCTCCTCTCCGCCGCAGTAGCCGGACGTACCAATTCCACGCTCGTCCCTCCCACTCAACCCACACAACCGCAGTCCCAACCGCAGCAGCAGCAGCAGCAACAACAACCTACAGATGATATCTTCTCTCTCGACTTCCATGCTCCCCCCATCTCTAAAACTGGTGCTGCCGCGCCCCCACTGCCTGCGAAAGACCTAAAACAAAACATCCTTTCACTTTTCCCGTCCGTGCCTGCATCTGCACCCGCTCCCGTGTCAATTGCGATCTCTAACCAATCTTCCGATACAAATGCATTTGGTCAGTTTGCGTCTGCCCAGCCGTCCTGGGACGCTTTCGGTCAGGGCTCTACCATACAGTCCCAAACACAGCCTCAGCCTCAACCCATCAGCATGATGGGGACGAGTGGACCAGGTTTCTGGGGCGTTTCGTCTGGGTGGAACGGCACCCCGACAGCTAGCACCGCAACGTCCAACATCTGGGAGAATCCTGCCACCACCAGTACGCACCAGCCAAATGCACTCGACACGACTGATATTTGGGGAGTGTCCTCTACCACGACTAGTACCACCACCAATAGCCTCTTCGTATCGCAGAAACCAGCGGTGGCCAAGAGAGATGATGTCTTCGGGGACTTGTGGGGCAATTTTAAGTAAATGTTGCATGATCGAGGGTCATACGGGATTGTTTTCCAGATCCAGATCCATACAATGCTACCTAATACCGTACACATACTCCAAGCTGCTTTTCCAAATCTCAGTTCCTACAACTATCTGTCTGCTTTTATCCATTTCTTCACGCCGACGCACCAATTCCGAGGTCCTGAAAATGTCGATCAACACAGGCACGAAAAAAAAAAAAAAAAAAAAGACTGAGAAAAATCATTTAGACAGCACTCACCCCCTCGATCAAATTCCTCGCAATAGGATGGAACTCGTTTTTGTATTCCTCATACGTCGCAATCGCAAGTGAGCTATTCGCCGCAAACACAGCACGAAAGACGGGCCTGCAGAACTTCATGCGCCCTTTGACGACCCCCGTCTCGTCGTTGCCCACCACCCAATCTACAGCTTCTTGCGCGTATGCTTGCGCAGCCTCCGAATCGGGCTTGAGTAGTGCTACCTGGTAGAATCGGAAACGGATCTCGGCATTGTTGGTCTTGGAGAAACCATAGATTATTCCCAAGTGATCGATGTGTGCCTTGGGAAGAGGCTGGAAGTCGGTTTGGAGGCGTTCGAGAAAGACAACTAAGCGCGGGAGTGGGGTAGGGTGGAAGCATCAGCATCGTGGGCAATTCGTGGCAAGAGGACATTTGGGGGAAAACAGCCAGAGGGCCGTGAAAACTCACTGATCTGATTCGCATCCATATTCTTCAGATCCGATGCGTCGAAATCAGTTTGCGACACCTCGGTGTCCCGGGACTCGTCCCATCGCTGGGCGAGTGCGTACGACTCGGATGCAAGCGTCGTGTCGTAGTCCATTTCTACCGGAAGTTCAAGACCTTCTCCGAAGAACCATTCCTGCGATCGTTGAAAGATATCATCGTCAGCATGCACGTTCATGAAAACGATGGTGGCGAGGGGAGATGAGTGAAGACACGCACGTCCCAACTGATCTCGTCCAGCGCCCTGATAGCTTCAGGCTGATTCCTGAAGTACGCGAACAGGTGGTCTTTCCATTGTTGCGTCGTAATACTTTGGCCCATGAACGTCGCCACATAATCCTTCACATAGGGCAAGAATACGTCCAATCCACCCAGCGCACGCTCTGCACAGTCCAAAAAAGAACCTAGTCAGCCCCTCGAACAGCAACCTCGCTCTCAACCAGTCACCCAAATAACCCACTCACCAAGATGCAAAATGAAATTACCCCCCTTCTCATAGGGCACACTGCTGTACGCATCATCGGGATTCTCACCCTTCGTAAATGCGATTTGCAGCCTCTGATATTTTGGCGTGTCCCGGTCCTGGAACAACTTCAAATCATCGTCCAACAGCTTGCGGCCAATAAGGAATGAAAAGCCGCGGTGTGCGGGTGTGTGTAAGATTTGTTGCAGGAGCCGTTCGATGTAGGTCGTCCAACCTTCGTTAAGCCAGAAGTGTGAGGCATCGGCGTGCCTACGGAATTGAGGGTCCAGTCAGTCAGCCAGTCAGGGACCATGGGCCAGTGGAAGAGACTGACGTGATTCCGTTTCCAAACCAGGAGTGGGTGATCTCGTGGACGACGACGTCGACAAGAGTTCTGTCTCCCGTAAGTAGTGCTACGTCGTTCGTTATTAACCCCCCACTATCGTAGTTATAGGTTCCTCTCACTAGGCGTGACGAACGTCAAACATGCATTTTCCTACCAGGGCAGTGTAAGCAGCGCGCCGCATCGCGAAATGCGAGAAAGAAACCTACCATGCCTCCATAAGGAAAAGATGGAGGAAGAACCAATAGATCATACACCCCAAACTTGTAATCCGTCGTGATTGCTTCCTCGGCTGCCAAAAATCTACATTGGCGGCAAGGCGTCATATCGAACAAATCTGTAAGCCACGATCGATGGCTTTGTGCCACAGTGTACGTACTTAGGCGTATCTTCATTGAACTCCTGCCACGCTGCATCGATGAGCTCAGGTTCTGCCCATACCCCGCTCGTCCAGGGCTTTCCTTGTGGTACTTCAAACGCGCGATAGACCACGTTTCCAGAAGCTATCGCGAGCAAATAAGAAGGAATGGGAACTGGCTACCAGGGAGATGATCACATCAGCCTTGCGTGATCCACAACATGCCATAACTTGAATAAAGTGGGCGTCCCAGGCTTACCTGTTTGTATTCATACGTTACCTCTTTCTTGCCTACCTCTTCTCCGCGAGGAAAAGCTTCCGCGGGAGGAGAAATGCGGATAGCCGACATGAGAACGGGGAGAACGGATGTGACTTGTGCTATGTATCTCTGTTCTCGACGATCAACTCTTCCACTTCCCTCAAGAATAGCCAGAAAAAAAAACGCGTACGATTTTGACAGACGGAGTGTCTGAACATGAGAAAGCATTCAACAACCGAGTCAGACAGTCGTTAAACTTCCTACGAACCCTGTATGGGGACCAGATCTCTCGCGTAGATAGGCTGGCACTGGCTGAACAAGTATGGATGCACCTTTCCTTGTGTCTGCCTGGGAAGAGGAAGGAGAGATTGGCATCACCGCGTCGAACATACCGAACAGAGTGCCAAGACATGTGATACGCACTGTGGATCCAACCACTGCAACGCCTTACTGTTTGTCGTCGTCGAGTACGACACCTTGACTTTCACATCAGTTTCAGTATTGACGGGGTTTGGGAACATGATGCTCAAAGCGGAGCCCATCACGACGTGGGGATCGCCAACCGAGAACTGTAAGGAGGTGTCATAATCTCTCGCCCGCTGTTAGCTACTACACGAGGGGATCGATACTCACCTTGGATGGCTCCCAGGGTCCCTTGCCTATAGCGACCTCGGTGCTTTCGATGTTCAACTCAGACGTATCAAATCTGAGGCACCAAAGAGCTCTATCATGAGCACCTGCACAACTTCCTTGCGAAACAGCACATACATAACCTTGTCTACTCCATCATTCAGCACCTTCAGGATATGCACCGCGTATCCTGAGACTTTCTTCTCCTGAAAATCGATCCTCCAGCTCAGCTCCAAATCCGTCGTCGCGATCTCTGCATAGTTCGACTGAGTAGTTGGATCAGACATGCTGTCGTTCACGTCCCAGGAGTTGAATAGCGCTCGAGGGATTATTTTTCTTTCTTGAGTTGGCCCTTGCTTCAGGTGGGATCTGTCGAAGGTGATACTAGGGCTGATCAGGCATAACGCTAATAAACATGCTACATTAGGAAGGTCCTGTATAATGACATACTTGGTATACAAATTGATGCACTAGTGCTAGTGGCGGAAAAAAGCTGCAGGGAGAAAAAATAAACATGGAGAAGCACCATGAGGGTGCAAAGTCCGAGCGTAAACGCGTATTAAACAGCTGTACATTGATTTGCTTTTCGCTCATGGTCGAGTTATTCAGCGGGCCACCTACAGAGGTGGGCGATAATCTGTTAAAACCCAACAACCTTCGAGAATAACTGGTGCACGTGCCTAGGAGAAACTTTGAACATAAAATTGAGATCGCGGGCTTAAACCCGGACACGCGTGTTATCACGTCTTTGAGACCTGGTCCAACGCGCCTTCAAGAGACGCTGTCAGAAAGATGTCAGTCCTGCGGATCCTCACCGTTGGAATGAATGCTAACCTTTGGTTGTTGAGAAGGTGATACATCCGACTCATTCACGTCGTCGTCGTCGTCATCAAATTTGCGCTTCAGACCACGCGCAGGAATCGTGACACGAAGGCCAGCGCAGACAAAGTCACTCTGCAGCCCCCGGTCAGCAGAAAATCCGCATGAGCTAGTTCGCTCCAACATACCGGTGTCACAATACCGTCTGACGACGACGATGCTATCACGACACGCGATAAGTGGCAAGTCCAGACCATCCAAAAGACCTGTACCCACATGACGAAGATGGATGTCCAAGAGAAATATCCTCAATCTCGCTGTCGTCCTCGGGAAGTTGTCTCGGCCTAAGCAACGGTGCCCCTGGAGCATTCATCTCGGACGCAGAGTACTGATAGTGCAGAGGTGGCACACGAATAGTCAACCGCCGCCTCTGGCCCGCCCGCGCAGACAACGACCGAGGCGGTGAGGGCACGACGACTTCCGGAAGATTCGTAAGCTGGAGGCCAAGCGCGCTTCCTTCGAAGGCGTTCATATGGTTGTAGTTGCTCATGAATGGTAAAGGTGCAACTACCAATGGAGTGTAGTATGCTGTATCGACAATGGGCAGGGGTCGGCGGGACACGAGTGTTCCGGGACAAGCACGCGCTTTGGATATGTCAATGCGAAGCCCCGCCCAGTAGGCTCGCCGTTTGGCGTGGTGAGTTGGGCGTATCCTACATCGGAACTGGCTAGTTATTTGATCATAGCGGGCGTTGGTGTGGCGGAGTCTATGAACAAGCTGTGCAAAAGCGGTGGTGGAGAACGAAGAACGGGTCATGGTGGAATACATGTGATGCAGTAAGGAGTTGAGGGTAATGCAGAAACGAACGGTGTGCAAAGGGGAAATAATGAAATGCTGTGGCGAGCCTGGTGAATGACAGTGAGTGCCTGTAAACGCTGGAAAGAGGCGTCCAAAGTTGTGGCTCCTGTCCAGGGGTTGGAAGTTAATTGCACGCCTGCGTGAACGGAACACCGGACAGAAAATACGAGTGAAGGCTGGGATGGTTCCGGAGATTACAGAAAGAAGGGAAGGAAATATTTATACCATCTACTCTGGACCGGACCAAGCGCGACGTTTGAGAGTGGGATTCGAGAAGATAACAAAAGAACGAGGTACTCCTTATAGGCAACCGTGTTATTGTAAATTTGGAGGTGTCAGGTTCCTCTCGCGACGGTGTGGGCGCAGTGATGACGAATGGCTGAATGGATCAGCTGCGATAAGAAACCTATGGATTGTGATGCCGAGCAATTACGTCTGGCGCTTCTGGTCGCTGGCCAGAGACAAAGCAATTGCTAGGGAATGCAAGCGCCGTGGGTGCGCTGTCAGAAAGCCGCTGTCTTGCTGATGAGCGACCACCAAATAAAAGAGCCTTGTTCCCAAAACGTCAGATGATCGACGGGAAATTGAGACAATATTAATTATGTAATATATAACAAAGAAATTTACCCCCTGCAGGTCCACCAGACAACGACCAAGCTTCAAGCAACGCGGCGACAGGAACTTGAAAGCCAAGTACATACCTGTCTCTCCCGTCACAAGACTGGTATTAAATGCCTGCTCTTGCTCACAAGATAGGCAAGTCCCCTTCACTGTCATCGCACGTAGAGACATCCAAATCAATTGACCTAGGGTCTCTTCTATTTTGCCCCCACTGTGGTACCCTGCTCGCTTTGCCCAAAGACAGCGAGCTGAATGTCATTTGCGAACAATGCAGCCACGAAGAGCCAGCCTCCTGTAAGCCATGACTCGTGTGCATAAAGCAAGTCGTGACACCAGCTCCAGCATACGAAAACATCGAGATTATCACGCGCTCGCATCCAGATGCATTCCCCTCTGCTCTGAGACAGAAGCGTAAGACACAGACCAAAATCCATCAGGGCAAAGTATTGCCCAAGGTAACATATAACCTTTCTTTCATTAAAGAGTTCTGATTCAGGGCACTCAGGTGTCCGAAAAATGTCCAGCTTGTGGCCACCTCGAAGCGTACTACGAAGAGAAACAGGCAAGTGTTGAGATGGAGTTAGATACACGTCTGTATTAACAGGATCCGTCATTTAGATGCGCAGTGCAGACGAAGGCTCCACGATCCTCTACACCGTAAGCCTCACCTCCGCAGCAGATTATCTTCCTCTTACAAATTCCTTCATCAGTGCGTTTCTTGCAAGCATGGATGGAGGATAAATAACTGAGCGAACGAAAGAGTGCGTGGGTACAAATCCGCGAGCCGAACAAGAGCACGCAAAGTTAGTCCCCTACACGTTTACTCCTGCACTGCAAAAGAGCGCAACGACACCGAAGCCACCAAGAACACTGGCCAAAGATGCGACTGCGGTTTCTCTGACAGGGATCTTGTCTTTTGGGAGGCTACGGGGAATATTATTACACGAAAGAGATGCATAGGATGCAAAGCAGTGAACTAACGTTGAGAAGTAAAACGCAAGAGCGAATGTTGATACGAGGAGAACGAGCGCGATATGTGGCAGAAGGGTTGCGGACACGTATGGTGAGAACGGAGGCAGTGATTTGTGCAAGGCCTTTCCAGCATGGGGTGAGGGCCGCTCAGCGCGAGGAGGCCGCTCTAGGACATACCTGGGTTGCGCCGTAGTCGTCCATGGCTAAGGCGTGCGTGGAGAGAACGTGGGTAGACTTGAGCGTGAAGTGCAGGCAAAGAAATGGGAAAGCGTGCTGACAGTCTGGTACTATGGTGGGTTGGCACCGTAAGCCACACATATTTGAATGCCAAACATATGTCATCAGCCCATATCAACGCGCTCCCTCGTCGCTTTCCCTCTTGCTTTAACACCGTCTTGACTATAATTCTTCTCCAGTATATATTACCCCCAAGGTATCTACAAAGCACTAGGATCGTCAACTTTTTCTTTGCTGACACCTTTCGATTTGACTTGTGTGCTGCGCAGATGTCTGCCACGCAGAAAGTTCAGCAACACCCTGTTTTCATCCAGGCGCAGACCAAGGCGAACTATTATCTTAACCAGCTCGACAAGGAGGTCTGTTTTTGTTGTCTATTTTTGAAGGCGTATTCCTCACAACATTTGTGTGTGGGTGTGTGTGTGTGCAGCTCACAAAGTACCCAGTGTTGAACACGTTTGAGCAACGCACTCAGGTCCCAAAGGCATATCTTGTCATTGGCGCCGTTCTTCTCCTCACTCTTGTCCACTTTATCAACCCCCTTGCCGCACCTGTATCCAACCTCGTCGGATGGGCCCTCCCTGCTTATCTCTCGTTCAAAGCTTTGGAAAGCCCTGGTCATCAAGATGACATCCAGTGGCTGACTTACTGGGTGGTCTTTGGCTCCTTCAACTTCACTGAGAGCATTGCGCTTCGGATGGTTCTTTACTATTTCCCTTGGTACTTTGCATTCAAGACGGTCTTCATCTTGTGGCTCCAGCTCCCTATGTTCCGCGTGAGTAATCTTGACGTTTCAATCACGCATTCATCATAGGGTACTGATATTATCGTCGACTGCCAGGGCGCTCAAGTCACCTACTTGAACGTGCTCAGGCCCGTATTGTCAAATATCTCGGGTTGCTCTCGTGCTGTTGTTCCCACAGACACAGTTACTGCGGAGGCCTTGCGAGACCGTGTCAACACCGCTACCTCAGAGTGAAGCTATTTTCATCTAGTTCCCCCCCTCCGTCCACCCATTTTTCGCCACACGTTGTAACTCCGGAAAAGTGAGGAGCTGGGCCCATATAGACATTCGTATCGTGTTCCTCGCTGTGTTCGCTGATATTTTGGGGGGTCGCCTTCGGTTCCGAGATCTCCCCCTCCATGTCGACATTTGTTTTTCTGCTACGTATCCTCTGCAAACTCGTTTCATTGTTTGTGAAACCGCCGTGTGGGATGGATGGATCAGTAACTTCGGATTACTGTGCTACGCAACAATCAGGGACACTGTTCGGAACACTTCGGGTTTCAAGGTGAAATCTACTGCGTACCACAGGCATGGTATTCACACGTTTCTGACCCGACTAATGCCCACCACTATCACGCTGCGATGGTGGCAGTCCTTCCCAGCTATGCATGCATGCCGTTATACGTCTCCCAGGCCGTCGCAACATCTGCACCAATAGGCATCGGCAAGTATGAGGAATTGGGCATAGTCAAGATCTAGCTGTGATAGACACGTTTCCCCTGTTCGAGCGAATTGAAACGCACGAGGTAGTAAGCACCATGATATGATACACTCAGTGTTTAGCATAGTCACATACTATAGGATTCAAGGAGATATTTACGGGTTTGCAAGTTGTCATGCCCTGGAACTGATGGATTGATGTATCTGATGCGCCCTAAAAGTACAGACCTGCCAGGTGCTTCACCGGGAGTGGCCAGTCGATAAATGCGTTGGAGTCGCGAGGACGCCAATCAAAATTAACGAGTGTCTGAGGGAACTGGATTAGTATGCCTGATTGATGCAATCCGTTGATCAGATACAGCGGAGGCACGAGGCTACGTTGTGCGACTCCAAGTTGAAGTACTGGCAAGCGTGGCGCATGATCTGGCAACGTCTTGGGAAGATCATGATGCAGGAGAGGGGGCGATCCTCCTGCCAGTGGAGTTTGTCCGAGTTCGCGTCCTGCTCGCTGTGGTCATGGGAGATCCAGCATAGTTCCCTGGAAGAGCAGCGCTATCGACGTCCAATCGCCGGTGGCCCACTAAATCCACTCCAATCGACTTGCTGCCAGGTGGGTCTAGGGTACGGTCCAGCCTTGCGACCCTGCTGGTCCGATTTCCTTGTCTGAAGGAAGCGTTGGTGGAAGTACATTGGGCTGTGCAGCTACCCTCAACTCTCCTGGGTGTCTGCCAATGTGAGGATACACCGTGTTTCAACGCCACGTATCTTCGTGGCAGGGGGATCTTCGCTTCAAGTTAACTGCCCACGCCCCGAAAGTCAGGGGGGGGGGGGGGTAGACATGCGCTAACTGACAACCTATCCAGGATTGGAAAACTAAACCAACAAGTCTGAAACGACCAAATGGACTACTTACCACAGGTGTCGTCGCTATGATGATGATCGATCAAGCCTTTTGTTTATTGTAACTTCCACGCCTCTACCACCACTGCGTATAGATGCATTGTGTGGAATTGTAATAAGTTCAAGTGACTCCAATGTGTGATATCGAGGCAAATTGATTGACCACCAGCGTTGGGAGATTTGCACTCCAGGGAATTCGCAACATGCTCTTGTATCAAATGCGATGAGGCAGTCGTGACATCCGGGACTACTAATAGTTCCTAATACTCTATGCGAACACATCCTTCCGAAACAGCGGCTCTCGAAAAGCGGACCAGGGATGCGGTTGACTCTGTTCTGCAGGATGAACTTCACGATGCCCAGTACCTGACAGATGACCTGGGTGACCTAATGTTCGGTTCTCTCATCTCTACCAAGACCGCCAAAGGTATCTTAGAAGGTTTATTCAAGCGTGAGATGGTGGGCGTTTGGTTGTCGACCCCTGGACATCGAGCAAACGACCGTGGTGCTGGGCCGCATTTCCAGAAGCACTACTCATGGACTACTTCAATCATATCGTTGACACGGCGCTCTGCTTACCATGTCTGCAGGGCCGTGAGGTGCGCTATCGTTTCGTTGCACCGATTGACACGCGCCACGCGTTCCCATTCGCTCATGGGCCAGACAAGGAAGACATGTGCATGAGGCCCGACTTCGTGGTCTTACCTGCCGACACTTGCGAGATCACTACAAATTCAGAATATGGGACCGTATACAGATCCAAGAAAGCGTGGCTCAACTTCACTACGATCAGATCGCCTGGCGAATAAAACCTCAGACTCCAACAAAGGTGTTGACCAGGTGCAGCGGTAAATGAGAGGCACGAGGCTTCCGCGTGGCAGCGCTTCGTCACTGCACTCACGGTGGCCCAGGAAATCGTCACCTTTATGCGAGTGGATGGGAGTGGCGTCGAACATCTCGATATGCAACTCGAGAGAGGGCGGTCCTCCCCGGAGTTTGTCCGCGTCCTGCTCGCTTTCGCATTGGGACATGAAGCACTTTTCGGACAGAGCAGTGTCATCGATGTCGCATTCCGGAATAAATCCACTATGGTTGCAATGCTGGCGGATAAGGTCCCCGCTTCCCAGCTGAATGTCCCATTTTCCTCGGACTTGCCAGCTCAAACTTCATATCGATCAAGCGCACCCATTTCTCAATCGAACACGCAGGCATCAGGCTCCGCTGCTGGGGCCTCGCGTTCGGGCCAAAAGCGAAAGAAAGGTGACGAAGACGGTGCAGAGAACCCCCCGCCGCCCGCTAGAAAGCGAGCCCCGGTGGAAATAGATCAGCGGGTGCAGCTACCCACAACTCTTTTCAGCGTCTACACATATGAGGGGACACTTTTCAATGCGGCGTCTCTTCGTGGGAGGGGCACCACCGTCGTGCTTGTTCAAAAGCAGGGAACCAGGGTGGTCCTAAAGATGGCGTGGCAGGAGGTCACCCGCGTGCTTAGGCAAGCCGAGATTTTGAATACATTGCAGAGGGGCGCGCAATGCGTGAGGTACGCCCACGTCCTTATTCCCACAAGGTGGGTGCAAGGCACTCGTCGTTGAGATATGCCAGCCCGACATGTTGTATCCCAGTGCTACTATCGATGAAGACCACACTCTCGGGGTAATCAGAGCTTTCACCGATAGCCAGATCCGGAAGTTTCCACTAGAAGAGACCGTATTCTCCAGGTTCAAGGGACACAGCTGCGACGTCCCGTGATGTATTTATGGAGTGCCTATGATTTCGTGCTCGGCCTCCGCGACGCTCTCATGGGTGTGTCCGTCCATTTACTTCTGCTTACTTCCGAAATAATTTGGTACTAAGGTCATGAGTATCTTGTTGACATCGGAATTTTACACCGCGATGTAAGCGAGAACAACATCGTTTTGGGCTGTCGTCCCGAGGGTACGAGGGGTTGCATTACGGATCTTGACATGGCCATACCCTAGGAACAGCAGTCGTCGTCTCAAACTCTTGACCTGGACACAATTACGAATTGAGCCATCCTCAAGCTCGCACCGCAGAAAACTCCAAAGCTATCACAAACGTTGGGACCATTCAAACCTGATCGAACTGTGAGTAGATCCCCCCCCCCTGCGATACTCCTGATCGAATCTGTCAATCCAGAGAACTACTCCTTACATGTCTAGGGGGGTCCTCTTAGGCCGAGGACACACTCACTTCGACGACATGTAACCATTCTTCTATGTCCTCCTGTTATCCTTCCTTTCCTACGACGGACCGATGTCGAAGGATGACCTACTGCAAGCACACGGAAGGCGCGGCTGATTACAAGAACGGGCTATTTGAGCTCGACCGCTGGAAAAGGTACCTGGACAAGATCGTACACACAGTCAGAGACAGATGGGGCCACTTCGATCTCCGAAAAAGTATCTCATCGGCAGTTTATCGATGTGCTTGATAAGTGGCTCGGGGCAAACAAGCAACTCCCTGAAGGTTGCAACAATTGTCGGTTCAACGTAAGACCGCTTCATACTGGTCATCTCGCCTGGTCATTGAACCCCACCGACAGGACGCAAGTGGCAAGCATATGGTCTGATTGTAGAGCGCTGTTGGTGGTCGTGCAAAATGCGAGATCACCCACAATGTAGCGTTCTTCCATAATGAAGATCACGACGACCTCCAAGTTTTGTATTTTCGACGCGAAAGTAGACTTAGCCCTTGCGCTCATGACATTTCTGCGTTTCCGTTCGCCTTGTGCACCACCCTCGATTTTTGTGTCGTCGTGTCCTTCAATGTATAGCTGATGTTGTAATAATACATGCATTTGTGCTCGATTTCATGGGCACATATCTATCTTAGCCTGACCGCTGCGTGTTGTCTAAATTTTCCGCCAGCCGTGATACACACAGCGGAGAAGTAAGACCCATTTCTCTGCCACTTCGCCGTTAGAAGGAATTTCACCGTAGCATTTGCTTAATACATGTCACTGTTATACATGGTACATATCGCCCGGTTTAATGAATTCTGTCAAGTGTGCTCACCGAGCGCTCGAAAACAGAGAGCTTCTGGTCCAGTTTACACGATCCTCACCGGCAGGGCCGACTGACTGGAAAGGGGACGACGTATGCTCGATAGCATCCACGCCTTTCACCGCTTCGTCACATGCCCCATCCTACCAGAGACAAACAACACAGCTGGATGTTAAGAAAGATCCGACAAGACGCGGACATATGCACCATGTACGAACATCATGAAGAGGGTTTGCTAACCTGTGAAATATCCTCCACCACGACAACTTCAAACTTATCACCATACGGAGCAAACACCTTCTTTAGGTGTTCGCCCTTGGCGACAGACCGGGAAGTACCTCTCAGAGTACCTTCTCTCGAGGTTTTGCACGACCCATGCTGCTACATACCCCGTCGCACCGGAGACGAGGACTTTGCAAAGAGGCTGGCCGGAGGGCATGTCAGTCACGGTGAGATCCGCTAACCCAGATTGAGATGAAGGAGGATGCGAAGAGAGAGCATGCTATATAGAGCCGTTCTACTAGTAGTGAGTCCGAGCATCGTTGAAACGTTGAAATCCGACGATCAGCCGCATGGACCACCCCCGAAGCTGGGAACACCGGGGGAGTGGGAGTCTTCTTTGCACTGATTTATCATGGCAATTCCCAACATATTCCCCTGCGCATTTAGGCTACCATTGGCACCCAATTGTTTGCCAATGGGGACACAGCAGGGGCAACCGATGGAGTTGCAGGAAGAGATGTGCATATAATATAAATTGGTGGTGGTGGATGTGGTAGGAGGGAATGATGCAAATCTAAGTGATGGCTGGACGAACGAGCCTCGAACAGGAGCATTCTTATATGCTTAAGCGTATTTGTGACCTGTTTGGCAGGATCAACGAACGCGTCGCGGTCACACGAAAGAAAAATCAAGAATTTTTGGTGCGCCATTGCTGTGTGAACTCGCCGCTTTGACTTCACCAGCTCAGCGCTCAGCCTTCCGCACCGTGCTGTCGGACATGGTCTAAGTAACAAGCTGATACTGGATTTGCGACCAAAACGATAAGGTGCTATGGCGCCCACTATGGTCCTAAACCTTCATCAGCGTACTAAGTGACATTGGCCCAACCAACAACACCCAACGAACTGACCAGTCAAAATCTACACAAAAAATATGACACTAACAATTTAAACACATCCACGTCCCAACGTTCACACCCCCTCCTAGGTCACAACTCAATCAATGCCTCCTCCCTTCTCTCCTGTGGCGGTGCCGTAGGGACAGAGACCGCGTACATATCGAACGCTTGGGGATTGTTCGTTGGGACGACCGGGAAGCTGGGAAGAGGTGTGGTTGCCTGTGGAACACGGGAATGTTGTTGAGGTTGGGAGAGGTGGTGTTGAAGCTGGGACTGGGAACGCATCGTCTGTGATTGGGAGAAGGAGCGTGCATGAGATTGACCATGAGTGGATGACCGCGTGAGGGACGTATGTGGATGTGGGGTTGAGATGGAGGGACGAGCTGCGATGGTTGCTGAGCGGGCAAGGTTGCTGGTGGTAGCGGGGGGTGGAGGTGGGGGGTGGGAGGGCACGATGGCGGGAGCAGAGGGAGTGGGTTGTGGTGGCGGCTGTGGCTGTGGCTGGAGTTGGGGTTGAGAACGGAACTCGGGTTGGAGAGGAGGCGGAGCAGTTTGAGATTGCAATGGTGGTTGGGACACGGGGACAGACGAGTTCTGTTGCAGCACTGACGTCCATCGGGGTGTCGAGACAGGCTGGTACGTCTGTATCCCCTGTGAACTCGCTAGCAAGGGTTGCAAGATCCCGGCAGAGATGGGCGGGGATGTCATTTGGTGCTGTGACTCCGTGGTGGGGGACTGATAAGCGTACGACGGGTTAGGTGTACTCACGAGCTGTGAGTGGAGCGGTTGGTGTGCGGTCAGGGAAACGGGGGATTGCGGCACGGACACAGGTGGAAAGAACTGAGCCTGGCCTGGGGCGACTCGAGGTGGAGCATATGCGGGGGACGAGGAGGCAGTCCATTGGGTGTATCCGTTCGGCCCCTGGGCGAGGTCCCGGGCAGGTCCGGCAGCGGGGAGTGTTGCCGCTCGAGATTGTTGCGGAGGTGTATGGCGCCAGGTATGATGGGAAGAAATTTGGTCCGTGAGGAGTTTATCGTAGAGCTTGACAGCTTGGGAGAGTTTTTCGTGCATCTCTGAGAGGAGTTCTGTGTTGAAGGGAGAAGGTGTGTGGGTGTGAGTCAGCAGGAGCGTGTGAAGAGGGGACTTACGCTCTTTCCTCCCCGCATCATCTAAACTCATCGCAAGCTTGGGTCTCAGCCCATTCGCCTTATCAAATAGCTCGCCAACAGCAGGGTAACGTGACATGTCTGCTCCCCCCTGAGCATGTACCTGCTCCACTGTCTGACTGAATGTCAGTATAGCATCCGATTCGAGGGGTTCGAGGTCGTAGTTCGGGAGCTTAGGCACGGAGGGTGCGGAAGGAGTGGGCGTTACCGTAGGCGGGTATGAAGACGGGTACACTGCTGTGGTAGTCCCATAGGAGGGAGAATAGGAAGGTGTGTCTTCTGCAGATGACATCTCCATCGGTGCACTCGGTTTTGGCAAATTCGCCTCTCTCAGACTGGCCTCGATAGCAGCTTTCAAATCCAGGTCATCCTCATCATTGATCGCACTCGCATTTGGGGTCGAACTTCGTCTGTTTGTAGCTCTGTTGGGGTGTGTGGTGTGGTCGATAATGGGGGGCTCTGAGGGCTGGGGCTGGTAAGGGATGTAACCTGAGCGTTTGGTAGATGCGGAGGATGTGCCGACTTCTTGGAGGGAGAGTTGGATGGCTCGTTGGAGTTCAGCGTCAAAGAGCTCGCGGGAGCTGCTGTGTCGGGGACTGTACATACTTGCGGAGTGACGATGCCCTTTGTCACTACATCCTCTTCAAATTAATGACGTGTACATGTCCATACGTGGGACACGTACCTTCGCTCGGCTTTTCGCGATATCTTGGAATGACAGCTATCGCAGACCCTCACAGCCTGCGTGATCCCGAAATGTGGGAGGGCTATGGACTTGGATGAGCATTGTTGGTCGAATACTTGGCCACAGTTCCGACAGTGATGTTTGCGATTTGTGAATGTAAAGGCACTCCGACAGCGGAGACATACGTCGGAATCTATCCACTCTGGAGCGGTGGAGGTGTCTACCATAGCTGAGTTCGCGAAGGCAAGGTCTTTCGGGGGGAAGTCGTATCCTGGTGATGGCATACGATAGTTCAGCAATGGATAGAGAATGTATGTAAGCTGGCTTACCTTCGCTCTTTAGGGTCTTGTATATTTGTCCCACGTAGCTAAGACTAGGTTTGCCCTCGAATGCAAGAGCCCAGGTCTGGATATACTTCAAGATATCAGATTTCACGGTATGATTTAAGCCAGGGATTTTGAGAATTGAGACGAGGTTGTCAATGAATTCTCTGGAAGCAATCTCTGACAAAAAGTGATCACCACCGTTCTTAACGCATGTATCTGTTAGCTGTGGGTGGAATAAGCACGAACATGAGTTGAGACTGCCAAGGGTACTTACGCCAAGGGCAAGAATTTGCACGTTTGGGTTCTTGTGGTTAAGACGACGCTTGAGAGCGCGCATAGAGTCTTTAGCAGGAGCAGACTTGGAGCGAATCTGGTCGCATATTTCGAGACTGAGCGCGACGTCTTCTGATCCACTCGGTATGAGTTCAGAGGTGGCTTTGTCTATCGTGTTGCTGGAAGTCAGATGCTGAATGATCTCCTACAAGTAGGATGATACTGACCGACGGCCTCGTCGATCTGGGTTGTTCCCCATAGCCAACTACCTAACGATGCCATGACTGAGTGAGTGTTGTTGCAGTGATACTTATTCTTTGGTGACCTACGCCGCAGCCTTGCCGCATTGACAAACCCACTTGTTCAATCTCCGATCTAGAATATTCTGGTGTATGCCGAACCCGCCGTCTGTCAGCTCAGACTTCGTCCAGTCCCAGCGACTATTTCAACCGCGTGACACGTTGTGACGTGCATGTTCTTGCATGTGACCAACGTGACGGTGGTTCCGCTGAGCAAACTAATTGTAGCGGAGTTGGAACTTGCGGCTCATTCACAGGTTGTTCTCAACAACCATCGTCGTTCTGCACTAGGTCGACAAGTTTCTCCATATTCACAACACGATCCGTACAACGGCAACGTTTTGTCGCCCTCGTATTGACCGCAGTCCAAGGGAACGAACTTGGCTCGTTTTCCTCGCATTTTCTGTCCCTTTACCCATTTTTCTCCACCCCAAACGGTGCTCTGTCAACCCTAAAAAAAAGTCGCAAAATCTCGGCGGAATCCCGTTCCCAGTCATCTTACGACCCGAAATTCGCGTTAACTCACGTCTTGGGTTCTTCCGCGCTTGTTTTCTAGCCTAATTTCCTCTTGTTGACCCAGACGCGTCTTCACGTTGGCTCACTCCTCACTCCCTACTTTCTTCCACCATGCTCGGTCATCAGTTCGCGTATTCGGCGGCTCCCATTCGCAAGGTCAAGGAAGTTCAGTTTGGTATCCTTTCTCCAGAGGAAATCGTGTGTGACATCCCATCCTGGCATTCCACATATTTGATTAATTACCTTCTTCATACAGAAAGCCTATTCGGTAGCAAAGATCGAACATCCAGAGGTTATGGATGAAACCACCCATAAGCCCAAGCTTGGTGGCTTGATGGATCCTCGCATGGGTACGATTGACAGAAATTTTAAATGCCAGACATGCGGGGAGGGTATGTCAGAGTGCCCTGGCCATTTTGGCCACATAGAGTTGGCCAGGCCAGTGTTCCATCCAGGTTCGTTAGAAAACTTACTCCTCTTAACGCCCTGACTTCACCTCCCCCCAGGCTTCATCGTCAAAGTCAAAAAGATCCTGGAGTGTATATGTGTAAACTGTGGGAAACTTAAAGCCGACACCGTGAGTTACATCTAACCTCTACTCGTTTCGCACCCCACCTCCCAAATTTTCTGGGGGCTCTCTCCATAATCCATTGGAGAACCCCAAACCCGCACCACGGTGGTCCCTTGATTAATCGAGGCGTTTGACCTACTGTGGCGTGGCTAACGCGCGTTTTCGGTCGCTTGATCGCCGCGTGAGCCATTGCAAGCGCCCAGTGCTGGTCGGACACGAGGTGCGCGGTGAAATGGGGCGCTGAACGAGGAGTGCGAAAAAAAAAGAAGATCGCTGTCCAAGCCGTGTGCTGAAGGCACACTCAATGGATTCGGTCGGCTTCACATGCTCCCTCCATCTGTGACGCAGATGAAAAGAGGGAGCGCTTTGTGGCCTTGCATATGCATCAATAATGTGCTTGTCCGCTGCCTCCTTGTGACGCTTTTTTCCTTTCCTCGTTGTAGTAGTGACCTTTTGCGCGCGTCGAGTCGTCGTCTTGAACAGCCATGCTGACGTTTCTATTGCATTTTCTATTGCCAATTCTTTCCTGTCAATGTTTGTTCAATACCATGTTTGTTCGAAATAGTCCGACCCCAATTTCGCCGACAAGATTCGGCATGTTCGCGATCCCAAGGCCCGGATGGCTGTGGTCTGGTCACACTGCAAGACAAAAATGGCCTGTGAAGCCGACGAGCCGAAGGAAGAAGGTGCAGAGGGGGACGTTGACGAGCCTAAGAAAGGACATGGTGGTTGCGGGCACAGCCAACCGGTCGTCAGGAAGGAGGGACTAAAGTTGTTCGTGCAGTATAAGCGGCCCAAGGATGAAGATGAGGTTTGTAGCGAGCGACGCCGCACGTTGACATCGACCTTGTTTGTTGAATGCTTTTTGCATCTTGCAGGACGTCAAGTCGATGCAACCTGATAAAAGGCTGATCACGCCTTCCGAGGTGTACACGACGTTCAAGAAGATGTCGGATGCAGATTTACATCTCATTGGGCTTTCAGATGAATACGCGAGGCCCGAGTGGATGATTTTGACTGTGATGCCTGTTCCGCCACCGCCGGTTCGCCCAAGTATAGCTGTCGATGGAGGTGCGATGAGGAGTGAGGATGATTTGACGTATAAACTTGGAGACATCATCAAGGCTTCTGCGAATGTGCGGCGATGTGAACAGGAGGGAGCTCCTGCGCATGTCATCACGGAATTCGAGCAGCTGTTGCAGGTAATGCGACGTTCCCTTTTGTGTTTGCATTCCTTGTCTGACGTTCGCCTGTCAAATTTTATCAGTTCCACGTTGCGACGTACATGGACAATGATATCGCCGGAATTCCCCAGGCGCTGCAAAAGAGCGGCCGTCCTGTGAAGGCCATTCGTGCTCGTCTAAAAGGAAAGGAAGGCCGTCTCCGTGGCAATCTGATGGGAAAACGTGTGGATTTTTCCGCACGGACGGTCATAACGGGTGATCCAAATCTAGAGCTGGACGAAGTCGGAGTTCCAAGAAGTATTGCTATGAATCTAACGTATCCCGAACGAGGTACGTGTGTGTGACATGAGAAATTCCGCAGGGCTCATGTTGGGTTGTAGTGACGCCGTATAATATTGCTTACTTGCAAGAGCTGGTACGGAATGGTCCTACAACTTACCCCGGTGCAAGATACGTTGTCCGGGACACGGGTGAACGTATTGATTTGCGGTACAACAAGCGTGCCGATGCTTTCCTTCAATATGGGTGGATAGTGGAAAGACATCTAAAGGATGGCGAGTAAGTCGTGTCCTGTGCCACTCTGAATCCCATGAATCTGATGTGACCCTATCATCATTAGTTTCGTTCTTTTCAACCGACAGCCCAGTCTGCACAAGATGAGTATGATGAGCCATCGGGTGAAGTTGATGCCGTATTCTAGTGCGTTTTTTTTTTCGGGTTCTGGTTCTGGACTGCGAAGGCGGACTGACTGATGGTTTGTTTCCTAGCATTCCGTTTGAACTTGTCTGTCACACCTCCCTATAATGCCGATTTCGACGGTGATGAAATGAACATGCAGTAAGTTGATCTGATCCCATGTGGCCCTCTTGTTGACGTGGCACTCCGCGTAGCATCCCCCAGTCGGAAGAAACTCGTGCTGAGCTGAGTCAAATCGCATGGGTGCCACGCCAGGTCGGTATCTCTCAGTTGTCCTCATTCAAATAAACAATGTGCTGACTTCCCATAGATCATCTCACCACAAGCTAATAAACCCGTAATGGGTATCGTACAAGATACGCTGTGCGGTATCCGTAAATTCACCTTGCGAGATACCTTCCTGGAATGGAACCACGTCCAAAACATCCTGCTCTGGATCCCTGACTGGGATGGCACTGTGCCAACACCTACGATCATCAGGCCTAAGCCTCTCTGGACTGGGAAGCAAATCTTGAGTATGGTCATTCCCCGGGGTATTAACATTCACCGTGCTCCCGATCCAAAGTCCTCTCATCCCGTCTTTGACGACGGTATGATGATTGACAATGGTGAAATTATGTTCGGGATCGTTGACAAGAAGACAGTCGGAGCTACGCAAGGCGGTCTTATCCACGTCGTGTTCCGTGAAAAGGGTCCCGAGGCTACGCGCCAGCTGTTCACTGGTATCCAAACGGTCGTCAATTTCTGGCTGTTCCATAACGGGTTCAGCATTGGTATCGGTGATACGATTGCGGGTCCCAAAGTCATGAACTACATCGCGCAGCGTATTGGCGATAAGAAGCAACAGGTCGCCGAAATTATCGAGGACGCTTATCATGATCGTCTCAAGCCCATGCCTGGCATGACTATCCGCGAGTCCTTCGAGAGCAAGGTGGAGGGGGAGCTCAATCGGGCTCGTGATGATTCCGGTCAATACGCGCAAAAGAACCTAAAGGAGGACAACAATGTCAAGCAGATGGTGACCGCCGGATCGAAGGGTTCGTATATCAACATCTCGCAGATGTCGGTGTGTGTGGGACAGCAGAGTGTTGAGGGTCGCAGGATACCGTTTGGATTCCGTCACCGGACGTTGCCCCATTTTACCAAGGATGATTTCAGTCCGGAGGCAAGAGGGTTCGTGGAGAACTCGTACTTGAGGGGGTTGACTCCCCAGGAGTTCTTCTTCCATGCTATGGCCGGTCGGGAGGGATTGATCGACACGGCTGTCAAGACCGCAGAAACGGGTTACATCCAACGACGTCTCGTCAAGGCATTGGAAGATGTGATGGTATGCTATGATGGGACGGTGCGAAACTCGCTTGGAGATCTCATCCAGTTCATCTATGGCGAAGACGGAATGGACGGAGCGTTCATCGAGCGACAAAAGATCGATACGTTCGGGCTTTCCGACAAGGAATTCGAGCATAATTATCGGGTCGATGTCACGGACAAGGAAGGAGGGTTTTTGCCTGGTGTTTTGCAGATTGGGATCGACGATAGCTCGCTAGAGCTCCAAGCCAAGCTTGATGAAGAGTACGGGCGGCTTGTGCAAGATCGGCATGAATTGCGCAATTTCGTATTCCCCCGGTCGGATGGCCTCACTCCTCATTACCTCCCTGTCAATCTCCAGCGTATCATCCAGAACGCGGTCCAGATCTTCCATATCGATCGGCGTAAACCCAGCGATCTTGAGCCCGCTTATATCGTTGTCGCGGTACAGCAGCTCGCAGACCGTCTGGTTGCCATCCCTGGCGACGACGAGATGAGCAAGGAAGTCCAAGCAAATGCGTCACTCACATTCCGCATGCATGTGCGCGCGACGCTCGCGACACGTCGTGTGCTGGAGCAGTATCACCTCAACCGGGAAGCGTTTGAGTGGGTGCTTGGCGAGATCGAAGCCAAGTTCAACCAGTCGCTTGTCAACCCTGGGGAGATGTGTGGTACGCTCGCTGCGCAGTCGATTGGTGAACCGGCTACTCAAATGACGCTTAACACGTTCCACTACGCCGGTGTATCGAGTAAAAACGTTACACTTGGTGTACCGCGTCTCAAGGAAATCATCAACGTTGCTACCAACATCAAGACGCCTTCGCTCTCTGTATTTTTGGAGCCTGAACTCGCCGAGAAGAACACTTTGGCGAAGAACGTGCAACAGGAGTTGGCATATACATCTTTGCGGACTGTCACTTCCGCTGTGGAGATCTGGTATGATCCAGATCCGACGTCCACGATTATCGAGGAGGACTCGGTGTTCGTCGAGTCGTTCTTCGCTATTCCAGATGACGAGATCGAGTCGAAGCTCCATCTCCAGTCTCCTTGGCTCCTCCGTTTGGAGCTCGATCGTGCGCGAATGATTGATAGGAAACTCACCATGGCGTACGTGGCTGGTCAGATTGCGGAGAACTTCAAGACGGACTTGTTCGTCATCTGGAGCGAGGATAACTCGGAGAAGCTCATCATTCGGTGCCGTGTCCTCGGAGGTGGAGACAAGGAGGAGGACGGGATGGGGTCTGTCGAAGAAGACATCTTCCTCCGCCAGCTGGAGAACACGATGCTCAACTCGGTCAGCCTGCGTGGAGTGCCAGGGATTCACAGGGTCTTTTTGCAGGAGCACGACAAGGTTTATGTCAACGAGGAGGGCTCTATCAAGTCGAAGAAACAGTGGATGTTGGAGACTGATGGGATTAACCTCAAGACCGTGATGTGTATCGATGGTGTCGACTTTACCCAGACGTACTCAAACAGCGGTGTGGAGATTTTCAACGTACTGGGCATTGAAGCTGCACGTGCGGCTATCATGCGGGAATTGCGTGGTGTCATCGAATTCGACGGTTCGTATGTCAACTATCGTCACCTCGCCTTGCTATGCGATCTTATGACGCACCATGGGACCTTGATGGCCATCACTCGGCATGGTATCAACCGTGCTGATACTGGTGCCCTCATGCGTTGTTCGTTCGAGGAGACGGTGGAGATTTTGATGGAGGCCGCAGCTGTTGGTGAGAAAGATGACTGCCATGGTATTGCAGAGAACGTCATGTTCGGTCAACTGGCGCCAATGGGAACTGGTGCTTTCGACGTCGCCCTTGACATCGACATGCTCAAGGATGCCATCGTCGACCACCGCCTGCCAGTTCAGAACATGCTTGCGGCGCACGCAGATGGAGGTATGACCCCGGGACAAGTGGCAATGACACCATACGATACCAACTCTCCCGCGTGGTCGGAAACTGCATTCAAGGGCGAATCCGCTGCTTTCTCGCCGCTTGCTGTCCAGGGAGGAGAGGATGCTGCCAGCTTCTCGTTCCTCGGGTACGGACAGAGCCCATTGGGAGCTGGTGGCATGTCACCTGCCGGCCCCGGATACAGCCCGAGCTCGCCAAACGCTTATTCGCCTACATCGCCATATGTTCCTCAATCGCCGTTCGGCGGTGCCACCTCACCATTTGGAACGTCCCCCTACGCGACATCGCCGTTTTATGATCGGGGCCGAGGACCCACGTCGCCGACATACTCGCCGACGTCTCCTGCGCTCAATCTTACGTCGCCTGGGTACTCGCCAACAAGTCCAAGATACTCGCCGACGTCGCCCTCATTTTCTCCTACTTCGCCGCGCTACAGTCCTCAGTCGCCATCGTTCAGTCCTACTTCGCCGCGTTACTCGCCCACGAGTCCCTCTTTCAGTCCTGCCTCTCCGAGATGTGAGTTATCTTACTTTGCCATTTTATAATCACTAAAAAGTTCCTAGATTCACCAAGTATGATTTCTACCATTTTCATGAATTGTGTTACTGATCATCTTAACCGTTACCTTTCGTGCTTGCAGCATGTACGTTGACTAGTGAATGGCTGTCTTCCATTGCTAACATTTCTGATAGCCCCTGCGCAAATGTCACCATCCTCTCCCAGATACTCACCTACCTCCCCAGCATCACCTTCCTCACCCAAATATTGTGAGTGTCAGTTTCCTTCTGCGATTTATATGCCCACACCTTCACAGCTCCCACGTCACCCACCTATTCCCCAACTTGTGAGTTGTTCCTCATCCCGTGTTCACTCTTCACTTAACCACCAAAACCAAATAGCTCCTGCATACTGTAAGTCACGGTTTGTGTGTACTTCAGTGTTGAGACTCAACATTCCATAGCTCCTGCTTCTCCAGGATATAGTCCGACGTCCCCACAGTGGTCGCCGTCAACCCCTGCCCCAAATGGAGCGCCTACCCGCGGTCACTCGTATAACACGTCTCCTTCCTGGGAGTGAGAATGTCAGCGAATCTCCATCAAGTTCTTGGCTTGTGAGTGGTGACCCGTCATGTGTTCGCCTTTTTTGTTTTTACATGATGTCCATCGTTGGCACGACCTGCTTGCACATACTCATATCTAGCTAGCACCCCGTGTCTCTTTCTTCCTTTCGTTATCTTCTATGCCAGGCAACTCCATGTAGAATAAACGCACATTTTACTATACGAGCTAGATATGCATTATTTCCCTTGAAATTGTGAAGTTTCAAGTCCGCCAACCAGGCCTGAGTCCACTAGTACTACTGTGGAGACGGTTGCCATGATGAACGTTTCCGCTCGAGTGGTGTACTCTCGTGCCTACGTTAGTGCAAATGTCTGGTACAATGCAAATCTCACAAAACACTACATTCCTGATGATTTGCATCCCTATAAAATTTATAGTAGGTCTATTGTAGAGTACTCAGACAGTATCCAACAAAAAATGGAAGTCAATTTGAAGTTGCGTCCGCAGCGAGACGAAAACCCCTGTTTTGCAAAGGGATATGGATCCTCTAACCCCCAGATCACAAAGATCGGGCTGATAAATCACGAATCTGACGCCTGGAGGTCATGGGCTATAGTATACTGAGCTCGTCCTACAAGTACAGAGCCTAACAACTCACGGGATGAAGCTCTAAGAGGGAATCCAAAGGTGTAAGTGATCTGAGAGTGACATAATTGAGTGAGAGGGTGACAAAATTCAATCTCCTCTTGGCTTATTGTGAGATCAAACTTACTGGGGCGGCTTGTGACCCAGACGTGACCAAATTTTGCATTACACCAGCAAAAGGCCTCTGGAACCCGGTACATACTTTTCTGAACATTGGCCAAAGATAAAAATATGGAGAAATTTGTAGGTGATGGGGATACATAGATAGTATATGTCCCTTGTGTCTGAGGTGCCCAGTTGTTGTTGTTGAGGCTGTGGAAATGATTTACTTGTTTTTTTGCACTAAGGTAGGCATGATAGTATGATATGCAGTCCACCCTGTTGAGAGGCTTTAACACCTGAGGCAAGGACTGACACAATACAGTGAAGTCTGGAACTGGAATGCCAACTCTGCACTCCTGAAATGTCAGAATTCCTACCTCCGCTCTGCCACCAGGCAGAACCATTCAGAGTCTCAATGATTGCTTGGACTTCATATGGACTTGTGTGGACTCTTCATCATCCTTTTCTTGTCATCACTCCCAAGCCTCCATGGATGCTCTGTCACTTCCTTACATCACTTAATTCCATCTCCTCCTTGTTCCTGTTCCTATTCCCTGATTATTATTAGCAAGCACTTCTCTGCCCATTCCACCACATATATATACTTAGTTTTCACTTTGGATTCCTCAGTTGTTCTTTGCCCCTCTTTGGCAGTGGCTGAGGTGAGTTTACTTTATACCTATTTACTACTCCTAGCTAATCCCTAGTAGTCTGGGCAATCACTGCCCTATCATAGTTTTTGTCAAGGACCACTTTGTCTTTCAACAAATTGGTGAGACATTGGCTGACATATTTCACCTGGATCAATGAATCTGGTGAATGAACATAGTGACCAAACTTAGTTTAACTATGTACAACATTTGAATATAGCACAAACTCTCTCACAGAGGGGACATATGTCTACAGAAATGTACCCACTTTGGGACCTTGTTAAGATCAGGTTCCTCCATGCTGTCTGGAGTTGTTGGAGGAGCAGAGTGGACATTGGCTTCAACTTATGTGTTGTGCCCTTGTCTGAGTTCAGTCCAGTATTTACAGAGGGGCAGAGTGGCAGAACAGAGTAGTCAAGGGAGGTCAGAGGGTCAGAGTGATGATGAGAAGACTGGCTTCAAGTGTCGAGCAAAGGACTTAAGGTGGACAGAGAAGAGGAGTGATCAAAGTTGATATTCAAACTGCAGAATACAAATTACAAGAGGGGTTTATATATGTACTACAGTGACAAGTAAACACGGAGGGCACTGGAGTACCAGAGTTGGGTGGAATATGAGTCAGAAGTATCAGAATGAGTCAAGAGGAGTCAAGGTGAGTCAGAATAAGTTAAAGTGAGTCAGAGTGGAAATAATCAGAAGGTGGACTTATTAGACATGTCAAACATCTATCAAAGGTATGAATGATAAGGAACAAGGCACAGGAATGGAAGTATAAGAGAGAAGCAGAAAAGCGGAGAAACAGAGAAGCAGAAAGCAGACTTGTGTGACATGGGATATGACAGACCTAGACATATTTGACCTTGTCTGCCCATAGGCAGGCAAGCACAAAAATGAATAGACAAAAGAGCTAAGACAAACCTGGAAACATATTGCACCTGGGTTCATAATTCTGCTTATTGTTTTCATTCAAAGACCAGATAATAATTTTTTGTCAAACATAATTATCATACTACATTTCTACTAACATAGGTACAATTTTTTTCTGAGTAAGTCACCAATTTGTTAGCTTCTCCAATTGATCCTTGTCTCAGGTGTAAGGTACAGTACACTATCTCATAGTGCATGGGCTAGTGAAAGGTCAAGATGCCCTCTACCACTGGAAATGCTATCTCATAGTGCATAAATCTCATAATGCATGGCCAAAATTGGGAACCAACACTATGCATCATGAGATAGTGTACTGTAGTTGTCTTGCAGATCCAACAAACATCACATGCTATGACATAGACATGACACTATGTGGAAAACAATTATGATTATGATGCCAAAGTGTGACAATAGTGAAATTGGATTAGTTAAATAAGTATGTACAGTGACTCCATAAACTGTTACAATGTTTGGCCTAAATGCAATGTGCAAGGCATATCACAAAAGGGTGTGAGAATCTCGCTTAGCTCTGGTGACGCGCATTGTAGTAGTCACTCCTGGCTACAAATCGGTCTCTGGGTCATGTGATTTACTTCAGGGGCTGTGGAGATATGCCAATTATAACACAGTAACACCATTGCAACAGTTTATGTACTCTAGGATAAATTAGGGTATTTGGGAAATATCAGTACTTGGTATAGCCTCCCTTGGCCTTAATCACTGCCTCAACCATCCTAGGCATGCTTTCAATCAACTTCTGACA